>JAOVVF010000014.1:17309451-17319729 GCA_028565595.1 Duopalatinus emarginatus | reverse complement strand
TACTACAACTACCACCACCACCACCACCAATACTACTACTACCACCATCACCACCAATACTACTACCACCACCACCAATACTACTACCACCACCACCAATACTACTACTACCACCACCAATACTACTACTACTGCTACCACCAATACTACTACTACAACTACCACCACCACCACCACCAATACTACTACTACCACCATCACCACCAATACTACTACCACCACCACCACTACCACCAATACTGCTGCTACTACAACTACGACCACCACCACCAATACTACCACTACTGCTACCACCACCATTACCACTACTAGTTTTACCACTACCCACCACCACCACCAATACCACCACTAACACCACTACCACTGAATTGGAACACAGCCATGGAAGGAGTTTCTGAATGAATATCATGAAGGAGAAACTGAGGAATAAATGATATTTATTGTTATATCCACAGGAAGGAAACTAGTTTCCCTTTACAATGAAATTCCTACTTTGCTGCCCACATTGGATGTCTGAGTACAAAATAATGAAAAGTTATAAATAGACAAATAATTTCAAATTAAGCATGCAGTAGAAAATATATAAAATAAAATATAAAATGTAAACTATTCAGAAATATACTTATTTATTTTTTACAATTCTACCACCATCCCATCAAAATCCTCTTGATTTTCTTCCTCCAAACCTACAACGAAGACAAACGACCTCCTCATCACCAGTGTTACTCAGATCTTTACTTCTCTGTGTGTGTGTGTGTGTGTGTGTGTGTGTGTGTGTGTGTGTGTGTGTGTAGAGCTGCGAGAGGAGAACCTCCAGCCTCAGGAGTATCTGGTAGACGGAGTGAAAGCGTTAATCTCTGCCCTGAAGACGTGGCTGAGGAGGGAGGTAAACCACCACCTGTCATTTACACCTCTGTGGAAACAGGAAGTCATTCCTATTACATTAAACCTGACTTCCTGCACTAAAGAACCTCCAGCAGCTGTATTAGAGCAGGTCAACCCACATCTGGATATCTGTGTGTTTCTAGTTAACGGCACCAAAGAGCGAGATTCCGGATCACATCCGGCCGACCCTCCTGATCAAGGAGCTGGGCAGGGAGATCCGTCACCTGGAGGCTCAGGAGGTACAGGACACCCGAGATCATTCAGTAGATATTCAGGATATTCAACATCGACCCGGTTAGGTAACAAGTTCTCAAATGTTGCTCCACAGGAGGATCCGAGTAAAGTGGTGAAAGCTCAGGGAGACGCAGACAGCCCGTCTGCTCACTCCTCGCTCGAGAGACGACACCAGGCACGACAAGTCGCTCACCGACTCGGAGATCATCACCGTCACCGCCATCACCTTCAACATCAGCACCATAACGAGCCCAAGCTCCGGTCCAACCTGGACATCCTGGAGCTGCACACTCGGGAAGTGCTGAAGAGGCTCGAGGTCGGCCCTCTGGAGGAGGTAAGCTCGCGTCCGAGACCTCCCAGAACGCGTCACCTGACCTTTTGAGACGTTATTTTATAGTCTTCTTCGCTGTCTCATTTCAGCAGGAGTCGCAGGTCAGCTCCAAGGTGAACAGGAAGTCCAAGAAAGTTGTCCAACCGTCTGCCGTGACCATCGAGGGTAACCATGACAACGCGCTGCGTCTGGTGCTGTGTAACGGCAGAATCGTGTGGTACGGTCTGAATACCCGTCATTACTTATATTCTAATGGGATTTTAAACAGGTTTAATATTCTGTGTGTGTGTGTGTGTGTGTGTGTGTGTGTGTGTGTGTGTGTGTGTGTGTGTTGGCTGCGTCACAGCGAGAGGCTGCGTCTTGGGAACATCCCTCTGAAAGCCGAGCGAGACGAGACGCTGCCATGCCAACAGCACCACGTTAGACCGGAAAAGCCATCGCCATGCCAACAAGAGAGAATCAAGGTGGAGTGTGTGGGTCCGGGCAGTCATCGTGGTGAGTCACCGTAACCCGTCATGCTGACCTCAGTGTCATCACCAGCACTAAAAATCCTATTTGGGGTGTTGTCAGTGTTGTTCAGGTTTAATCAGTGTGACCGTGCTGACTGGGTTTTACTGTGTGAACAGAACTCAGGATAAAGCTGACGAACCTCTCAGGGTTGAAAAAGGAAGAGGAGGAGGACGATGATGAGGACGATGAAGAGGTTGGTTACATAAACAAGACCTTTTAATGGCTTACCTCATTTTTCCAGACTTATTAAAGAAATCCCCACCCACTCTCCCCCCACTTCCCCCCTCCGTCCTCTCAGGAGGATAGTTCAGATTCAGGAAGCTCTGAGGATGAAGAGGAGTGCGAGATGCCTAAGATGAGAAACTCAGGGAGTCAACCTCACAAACCACTCAAAAGGTACATCACACACTCACACACACACTGTCTGCATTTGCCTTTTAGCTGGACACAATGTAAATAACAAGCACTGTCTTCACAGGGAGCGTCCCTCCTCCCCCAGCAGGGTACCAGAAGGGGGCGCTGTGACTCAGGAGATGTGGTGGAGTAGCAGCAGCAGTAGCAGTAGCAGTAGCAGTGTGGTGTGTGTCAGCAGTAACACGGGTTCAGTCGAGGAGTGTTTGTACAGCGACGCTTCACCCTCTCCTGCACTCCATCCAACAAAACGACACACACACCGCTCCAGCCCCATCAGCAACCAGGCCACTAAAGGTAAGCGTGTGTGTGTGTGTGTGTGAACGTGAACTCAAACTCAAGTATTGTTGAGTTCTGATTGACTAGAAGTAGGGCTGAGCGATATGGGGAAAAAAAATCTTATCGCGATATTTTATATTTATTGATTATATATATATCATGATATAAATCAAACCAATATTTCTGTTACACTTAAAGGTTCTTTTTTTACTGAAGATATCAAAATGGAAATTCTGGATTAAATTTGATTTATTTTCAATCGAGAAATGTACTATGGAACGTTGTATATTTGATCACATGATCAGTTCAGCACGGTATTTTCAGTCTCGTTGGCTAATCGTTTCTGTCAAAACGTGGACAGAACTAATTCTATTGATTTGTTTTCAGCTGCGTTTTATATATTGCGATAATTACCGTTATCGTTTAATCGCCCAGCTCTAGTTGGAAGATGGTATATCAGTGGTCTCGTCCTGATACGAACCCTTTTCTATAGTAACAGTTACTTTCATTGTAAAACAGTATGTTGTATAACATTGATGGAAGGAGTTTTACCCAGTATTATTATACTACCATAAACGTGTTGATGTATCGTCTATAATTCTAAAGAGGAAAAACAATTAGCGACCCGTATTTACATTAAAGGAGCAGTGTGTCACTTTTAGAGCCCTCTGCTGGCTGTGATATGAACTGCAATAAAAATACACACCGATGCACACTGCGTTCCTCTGTGGAGACTGTTTATAAATAACTGATTTAACTTTATGTAAAAGGAGGAGGAGTTAAGAATAATTTGTTCTGATTTATGGGCCAGAAATCGATAAAACAGAATCCTGAATTTAAACACGCACGGAGATCTGTTGCATCCGTTGCAATTCGGAGGCTTGTGCGTCTTAAGAACACACACACACACAGTAACATACAGCACCTTTAAGTGTTAAGATGTGGTCATTGCTATATCGCTTACCGCCGCTCTAATCTGAGCAAACGGTGAATTCTTTTTATTTTTATTATTTTTTTCCAGGAAAACGACCGAAGAAAGGCAACGCGACGTCCAAGCAGAGGCTGAGCAAGCTGATGAAGATGAGCACACACACTCGACTGCTGTTATAACACAACAGCGATACACAAATCTCACTACCTAACACACACACACATACACACACTCATACCTTGCATGTTTAAGCTCCAAGGTATGTAGGAATGGCACTAGCACGAACTAGCTGATGCTGCACGGCGGATCGTTCACAGCACATACGCTCTGGGAAATTAAGTGATGATTTTAATAGATTCATAAACAGCAGTGCAGGGAAATCTGGGATGGAAATAGCCAAATGTTTCTGAAAGTGTTGTGGTGTTTGTTTTTTTTGTTTGTTTTTTTAAGTAGGCAGCTTCTGAAGTGCAGTGTTCCAATACAGCTAACACGCCCTAGATGACTCTGAAACGAGGTTCAAGACCCTGAAAATGTCATTTTCCAGAAACTGGAAATAGGACCAGACGTCCATGATGGCCCCCCATGCCCCTCCCCTTCCTGAAAACCTTTGTCCACTGATGGTGGATGGGGATAAAAAGTTTGATATAAACTAGAGAGTGCGGTTCCTGCAGAAACTGCGAGAGTGTTGCGCTCTGTGCCAATCAGAGGTCGACCTTCTGTGACGTCACAGCTATAGCGCGTCTTATTGGACGAGACGTTGCCTTTCTGTGACATCACAGTTATAGCACGGTAACAGCCCAAACAGTGGCTTTTGTTGATGGCCGTTACCACGGTAACAGCCAAACAGTGTGGGGGGGAGGGGTTGCTTGGTTCCGTTGTGATGTCACAAACTTAGAGCTCAGCGCTGCAGGACTATCTGTGACAACACAGAAGGGCAAAGTCTGATTGGTCGACGTCACATAACGCGACGTCCGATTGGACGAAATTTTCCCAGGAAGAATGAGAGTAGCAGACGAACGGATGAAAATTTCCGAAATTTGTATGTAAGCACACTTCTCCTAAACATTCCGCACATTCTAGTCTTTGTCCCATGTTGATATCTTGAAAACTGTAGGAGGAGATAGCGACCGAAAATCTGCAATGGAAGAATAATATTAGACTATTTATTACAAAACAATGTCTCATGCTGTGTATCCGTTTTTAGTTACATTTAACCATCACTGAGAAACTCGTCTGTCCTGAACTGTCAGGGAAGGGCACGGTGCTTAAAGTGAACGAGGGCGTGTTAGTAACGGTATTGGAACACGGCCGAAGTGTTTTTATCCATTCAGCCAATCACAGAGCTTTGAATCTGCATTGTGTACATTACAGCCTGCTTTTTCTGTCCCTCTCCTACCTCCACATGTAACCTGTAGCAGGTGTGTGTGTGTGTCTTGTGTTTGTTTATTTGTGTATAAATCTGATTCTAGTGTCCCACTTCTCTAGCGTTGATCACTACCTTCTTCCTGTTGGGCTGTTGGGCTGTTGGGCTGTGGCTTCAGTACCGAGGGTCGGGGTGACGAGCGACACTCGGTGTAGTTCAGGGTCATTTCTAAATCCGTGTGAAAGTTTTTAAACCGTGCTGAAAGCAATAATTGTACAGTGTTTGATTAGGTGATTGATTGATCGATCGGTTGTTGTTTTGTTTTTTTGTTTATTTTCTAAGATTTATATATATATATATCTATCTATTTAAACAGGTGAGGTCTGTAGCCGTCGAGTTTCCATTTCAGTTTTATATCGTGTTCATTTGGCCATGCACTGGACGAAATGTAGCAGAATTCCCCAGCGTTAACTTGTCGTTTGTGGGCGTTTCCCAGTCACTCTGGTGCTTTCCGATTGCTGGGTTTTCTAGCTGACTCTGTCAGGTGCTAACGTTAGCCAGGTTCAGTGTTGGATAGCTAGCACGTTCTTACAGTTTACCAGTCGATTAGCGATGTGGTGATACTGAGAGAGGGTTTTGTTTCTTTTAGTGGCTCGTTTCATCAACTCGGCATCGTTAAAATCTCTCTAATCAGTGTTTCTATAGTAACACGAACGTTGTTGTCGATTTTGAAAAAAAAACGTCAAAGAAGTCAAAGTCTGAAACTGGAAAAATTTTCAGGTTTCAGTCGGAAAATATATAAAAGCCAAAGATCACGAACCCTCGATTATATTTATTAAAGTCAGAATTGAAAATTATTTATTTATTCACAAGGATTCAAGCAGTTAATCAGTGATATATTTATTTATTTAAGTTTAAGATCGAAAGTTTCTGTTTAACTTTCTCAACTTTTTTTTTCATTTCATTAAACTATTGACCCCCTGAGAACCTGAGGCTCAGTAATACATCACACATTTAACTTAAATTACTGTATCAATTTTTAATAACTGAAAATTATAACTCAATATAAAATTTATAACTAAATTTCCTTCAAAGGAAAATCGGGTTTGTTGTTTATTTTTTTATTTATTTTATATATGCTTGTGCCTGTAAACTAATAAAACGGGAACAAAAATGCAAGTTAGATAAAAAAAATGAATCCAAATTAACTTTTTTTTTAATTTTAAAGAAAAGTTGTAAAAAAAATAATAATTTTTATTTATTTTTTTTTTTTTAATTAAACTGTTGACCCCCTGAGAACCTGAGGCTCAATAATACATCACACATTTAACTTAAATTACAGTATCAATTATTGATAACTAAAATTTATAACTAAAATTTCTTCCAAGGAAAATCGGGATTATTATTTATTTTTATTTATTTTATATATGCTTGTGCCTGTAAACTAATAAAACACACTTTGCGGAAAAACAGGAACAAAAATGCGAGTTAGATAAGAAAATTAATCCAAATTAATTTTTTTTAATTTTGAAGGAAAGTTGTAAAAAAAATATTTTTTATTTAAAAAATTAGAAAAAAGTTTTTTCAACTAAAGAGAAATGTTCAACATTAGATATAAACATTAAGGTTGTATTTAATTCCCAGACGTCTGTGATGGACACGTGGTGTTAATGATTTGGGAAACGCCCACTTTTTTTATTTTTCCTTCCCGTTTTTGTATAATGAATCAGTAACTCAGTCTTCTGTTGTTTATTTTAAACCCCACGTAATAGAAATAAAGAGGAAATGAAGCACAACGGGTTTAACGACACTGGTGTTGGAGGAGGAGGAGATGATGATGATGATGATGATGATGATGTGAGCATGTTTAAAGCTCAGGGAGAAATAACGGTGACGTGTTCATCCTGCTTCGTGTGTGTGTGTGTGTGTGTGTGTGTGTGTGTTTCCTGTGTTTCTGTCTTTATTGGCTGTTTAACTTATTAATTTCTAAGCGATGAGGGATGATCCGTGCTTCCTGCTCCTTTGGGTGTTGATTTCATTTTCTTTTACATCTTTTCTGTAAATATTTGAGTATTTTCTTTTATTTCTTTTTGTAATTGATTGATTGATTGATTGATTGGTTTGTAATAGATTTTGTAGTGATGATGGGTGAAGATTGTGTGTGTGTGTGTGTGTTTAATTTGAGCTGGAGAAGAATTGAATCCGGATGTGGAGATGAGATAACGATGGTAAAGACGGTGACTTTTCTCATGTGATGACAAATAAATGAAAAAAGGCCCTCGAGAAGAACGAGTCGTGTCGTTTGTGAAGGAGTCGACTCTTTGAACTGACTCGTTTGAGTGAATTTCGATTGATTCGACTTGCCTGTCCAATATGTACTTGCTTGTTTTTTTGTTTTACTGATGCAGTTCACACACACACACACACACACACAGAGAGGGAACAGGAGCAGTGTGACTGAGGTGAATCTTCAGTGGAATCATATGGGACAGAATTATGATTCATAAATGAGTCGGTTTCAGTCAAAATAAGACGTTTGACTGGTCTGTAAAAAATATTTTAAAATAATATAAAATAAATTAACTCTAGATTAAAGAAGGTGACATAAAGTTATACTGTGTGTGTGTGTGTGTGTGGGATATGTCACTAGTCTTTTTGTCTTGTTTAATCAAATCAAGTCTGTCATGGTGAAGTGATTCATTTTAACGCTTTAATAAACTAATTAAACTACAACTAATCACATTTAATTAAAGATATAAATATAAATATAAAGGTGGAACATGTGACTTATGTCGTTATATGATCAGGACGTCACACACCACCTGTAAAACTACACCGAGTCATTTAGGAGTCGACTCTTAATAGTGAGACAAGTCAAATGATCTAACACAGAAACTCAGCATAGTGAGTCGGAAATCTCTCTGTGCTCGGTGTGTGACGTCTGGACCAATCACAGACGGAGTCAGTCAGGAGGAACACACAGTGTCTGTACCATAAACTACATCAGATTAAATCCTGGTGACTGAATAAATAATAAATAAAAAATATAGCCGCGAGCGGTGATGAGGGGTCCATGCACAACAAAGCATGTTAAGGCCAGATAAAGCGACATTTTGCAGCCTATACTGACCTCTAGTGTCCAGGCCGTGTCAGTGCACTCAATTTTTAAAGCACATTGCCTGTGATTTTATGCAAAGGATTCAAATGTGTACTGTAGAGCCCCCAGATCACATATATTGCCCAAAGTTGACCACAACCATCGTACTGGGATGATATTTATGGCAGTAGATTTATTTGTTGATACAACTTAATTTTTGGCATGCCACATCTTGCTGTTATTATATGTATGTCAGTCAATTTTTGTCTTGATTTGACACAGATTTCCTGAGTTCTGTCCATTTAGGCTTGAAAATGTAATGCCTGAACTGATGTGCAAAGTAGTTAATTTGGCACTGCAAGGTTTCTCTTTGGCCGATTGGACTGAAACTTGGCAGATTTTCTAAGAACAAGAACAAGACTCATGAATTTCAATCTCAATAGCCCCAATTCTGGCAATTGCCATATTACTCAAAAATGACAATACTGCACCTGTTCAATCAAGGTGTTGGAGCACAAACCAGTAAACAGGTATAATTTGATAATTATTTACCTTCTGGTTCTCCAGATTACGACAAGACCAGTTTTTACTTGATTGGTTAAAATTCCTAGGACTAGTTTGAAAAGTGCAATTTTTATTTGACTGGCCACTGAGAAAAAACAATGCATTTTTGTAAAGACATGTAATGGAAAAGTTGCAAGGCCTTGTGCACTACATAATATGGAACATGTTTCATATGGCCAAATCAAATTTGCTAGAAGATATGCTAGATTTTCTGCTATAGCGCCACGTATTGGCCAATCATTTTACAACTTTTTGCTTACCATAGCATTCAAGTTTGGTCTCGAATGGTTAATGTTTAGCCTTCCAAATTCATGCTTGAACGTGATTGGCTAATAGCAACAAGTGTCATTGACCTATCAAGTTGCCATTGTAGATCCTAGTTCAGACCATAACCAGGAACAAGTATGCAAATTTTCAGCTTGCTAGGACTTGTGGTTGCTGAGAAACGGTTTTTCGGGAATTACAGCGCCCCCTAACGACATATGAGCACTAAACTCGATTGGCTACCTCAGAATCTCATCTGGAACATAGATCTTAAATTGTAAATTTTTTTGACGAAGCGTTCAGAAGTTATTGATTTTTCAATAAAATACGAATTTTCAGACAACTTTCAATTAGCAAACCACGGCTCCCGGGGAGCAGTTTGGGGAGTTAGGTGCCTTGCTCAAGGGCACCTCAGTCGTGCCCTGGGTGGGGATCGAACTTATGACCTTCTGGTCACGAGACCAGTTCCCTAAACACTAGGCCACGGCTGCCCCTCAGAGAGAAACCAGAGATGTCAAAACTTCTGCTCACGGGTCAAAAATAAAGAATGAATGACTGTTGTTGACTGGGGACATTTGTGGTCATGTGACACCTCAGAGTTGTGGCATGGTGCATGATGGGACATCGTCAGTGCTCAGGGTTCTGGATTCTGTCATCATTTTTAAAAAAAAAAAAAAATAAAAGTCCTGAGGAGACACGACTCAGCTACCATCTGAGGCATTTATTTATTTATTTATTTATTTATTTATTTATTTAAATAGACATGTAGGGACATGAAATCAGACCAAACGTGTCTCTATACAGCAGGAAGTCAGGACGCCAGTGTGGGTTCCAAGCAGATCTCTCGCACACACTCTCGCACACACTCTCGCACACACTCTCGCACACACTCTCGCACACTCCACTCAGCACCTGGAGGTAAATAACAGGAAGAGAGTAATAAATAAAATTGCTGTTAAAATGTAGATATGATCATAAACAGTGAAGTGTGATTTTAGATCAGATGTTATATTACATACTCTACACTGATCGACATGATCACATGATCACAGTGTTACCCCCCAAATAACTGTTCTCTCTCGCGCACACACACACACGCTCTCTCTCGCGCGCACACACACACACTCTCTCTCTCTCGCGCGCGCACACACACTCTCTCTCTCTCTCTCTCGCGCGCGCGCACACACTCTCGCGCACACTCTCTCTCACGCGCGCGCACACACACACTCTCTCTCGTGCGCGCGCACACACACACTCTCTCTCGCGCACACTCTCTCTCGCACACACACACACTCTCTCTCTCTCTCTCTCACACACACACACACTCTCTCTCTCTCTCTCTCACACACACACACTCTCTCTCTCTCTCTCTCACACACACACTCTCTCTCTCTCTCTCTCTCACACAC
>JAOVVF010000014.1:17237360-17252872 GCA_028565595.1 Duopalatinus emarginatus | reverse complement strand
AGATACCAAAACACTAATATACTGCAACACTGAGATAATGAGATATTGAAACACTGAGATACTGAAACACTGAGATACCAAAACACTAATATACTGCAACACTGAGATAATGAGATATTGAAACACTGAGATACTGAAACACTGAGATAATGAGATATTGAAACACTGAGATACTGAAACACTAAGATAATGAGATATTGAAACACTGAGATACTGAAACACTGAGATACTAAGATATTAAAAACACTGAGATACTGAAACACTGAGATACTGAAACACTGAGATAATGAGATATTGAAACACTGAGATACTGAAACACTGACATAATGAGATACTGAAACACTGAGATACCGAAAAACTGAGATAATGAGATATTGAAACACTGATATACTAAAACACTGATATACTGAAACACTGATATACTGAAACACTGAGATAATGAGATATTGAAACAGTGATATACTGAAACGCTGAGATACTGAAACACTGAGATAATGAGATATTGAAACACTGATATACTGAAACGCTGAGATACTGAAACACTGAGATAATGAGATATTGAAACACTGAGATAATGAGATATTTGAACTCTGAGATACTAAAACACTGAGATAATGAGATATTGAAACACTGATATACTGAGATAATGAGATATTGAAACACTGATATACTGAAACACTGAGATAATGAGATATTAAAATACTGAGATACTGAAACACTGAGATACTAAAACACTGAGATACAGAGATACTGAAACATTGAGACACTTCATCACTGAGATACTCTGCAAATAAAGTGAGAGGCCGAGGATGATGATGAGAGCTTTTCCCAGCATGCACTGCAGGAGACCTAAAGATGTGTCAGTCACACAGTGTGTGTGTGTGTTTATATGTGCTATTGCACACAAGAATGTCTGACAGATTATCATTAATATACTGGCAAAAGAAGTTTATTTTAGGGCAGTGAACAGTCTATGAACAATAATGATATAATAATACCCATCATTCCTCTATCTCAAGCCGTGTGTAAATGTTTTTGTGGACAAAGTGACCTATAAATTCCACCAGATTTACTTTAACATTTCCTTAATTCGGGTAAAAATCAATAAATTACTCTCATACGATGCCAACAGTGTATATTTCATCCACCCCCACAAAACTCTATAAAAGGCAACGAAAGCACAAAACAGTGAAACGCCGACTTAGCTGTGCAAGCTTAGCATTTTTATAATGATATATAATAATGTGATATAATAATATTTTATAATGGTATATAATCAATATGTACTGTTGATAATGATATTTGATGAATATGAGCAGTTTATGAATATGTTTATATAAACATGTACAGTTTATAATGATATATAATAAATATGTACAGTTTATTTTGATACATAACTGCGAGAGTGTTGCCCTCTGTGCCAATCAGACGTCGCCATTCTGTGACGTCACAGCTATAGCGCGTCTCATTGGACGAGACGTTGCCCTTCTGTGACATCAGTTATAGCGCGGTTACCATGGTAACAGCCAAACAGTGGGGGTGGGGGTGCTTGGTTCCATTGTGATAATGCAATCCTAGAGCTCAGCTCTGCAGGAATATCTGTGACATCACAGAAGGGCGACGACTGATTGGTCGACGTCACATAAAGCGGCGACAATATTTTCCCCGGAAAAACGAGCGTAGCAGATGAATGGATGAAAATTTCCAAAATCTGTATGTAAGCACACTTCTCCTAAACATTCTGCACGTTCTAGTCTTTGTCCCGTGTCGATATCTCGAAAAGTGTAGGAGGAGAAAGCGACCGAATATTTGCAATGGAAGAACAATATAAAAAATATATAATAAATATGTAGTTTATGACGATATCTAATGAATATATGTGTTTTTTTTATACTATAGTTCATACTAAGTTACAGATAATTACTGTTGGGGGTTGAGGCTTTCACCTGAACTAACTGAATGTCCATGAACATGTTTCCTGTGTATATGCTCCAGGGACTGAAACGGCAACGCTGACTTGGGCTCTGTGACAGGTCACTTTGTCCTTGGTCCCCTCCCTTTCCAGATGAGCATTAAATCAAAAACTCTCTCTCTCCCTCTCTCTTTCTGTGTGTGTGTGTGTGTGTTCCAGATGTCCACACTTTCTACACAAAATCAGAGATTAACATGGCCGTTACGTACCACCCCGACTCCCCCTGCTCTTCTGTTCTGTCTGACTTTTTACTCTAAATGACAAAAGACACAGTATTTATTTGTCCTTTTCCATCACTAATAGCATGTTAGTACTTCAGCAGCGATGTGATCAGAGCTCTGCTGCTGGGAGCGGATTATAAAAGAGAGACAGAGCGTGCGAGGACAATCTCATTTCCGTCCTCTCCCTCGTGCTTCTGACTCGAAACGGGAATTCTCCTCCTTCACTCCTCATTAGACTCACTCCAGCTGCTCGCGTGTTCAGCTGTAATCAGTCGGGATGAAGAAACGGCACATCACAAGCCTGCGGAGAGAGACGACCGCGTCCTGAATGCTGGGACGCGTCTAATCTGTTCTAATGAGAATGTCTACACAGATACGCAGACACGGAGGCCACGCCTCTATCATCAAGACTGACGAGACGTACAGAAGCCACACCTTCTTCTCTGAGACTGACAGGACCTAAAATAGACCACGCCCCTTTTTACGGAGACTGACTGGACATACAAATAGGCCACACCTCCTTCACTGAGGCTGAAAAGACACACACACTCAGAGAAGCGTGAACATGCCCTGCTTAGCTAAACGTGCTAGCTGAGGTGGCAGTTGCTATAGCAACCAAAATGCAAGCGAATAAAAATACAATCAAAAGGGTTCAGTGGCCATTTTAAATACAAAATCCTGGTCACATGACCAAGTATCGGGGACTCATCTGAATTGGTTTAGTTCCCTAAAAAGGTTCCTGAGAAAAGGGTTCCTGAACTCCAGAAGGTTCCTGCAGTTCCACTTCTGTACCCCCTGTTTTGGCTATATATATTGGCACCCCTGTCCGGTCTGCCTGGGGTATTTAGTTGAGCCTGTAGCCTGTAATACCCCCACGCTGGGTTGACTGAATGTTTAACACGCTGTTTTGACGGAGAGCGTTTATGCTAATCTCGGCCCGCTCCAGTTCACCGCTGTGAGTTTGGACGACTCTGCTGCGTTTTTTTTGGCACGGCGATGCGAACGGTTTAATCAGGCGGAGCCCGTGTCCAACTTTCCGTCTGGTTTTAGGACACGTCCACAGAGGATCCTTCTCTTATCTTAAGTTATTTATATAAAGGTTTTTAATTAACGCTCAGTATACATCAATCAGCCATAACATTAACACCACCTGAACAGCTCTGACCTTCCACTTATGGACTCCACCAGACCTCTGAAGGTGTCCTGTGGATCTGACACCGAGACATCAGTAACAGTGTGATCAGACCAGACGCTCCAGTCTTCACCATCACACACACACATCAGTGAGTCTCAGTCTATCATGACCTGTCACTGGGTCACTGCTTGTCCTTCACTGGACCACTTTTGGTAGGTATTAACTACTGTATACTGGGACACACCACACAAGACATGATCTGATCCAGACATCTTGAAATCACAATTTAGCTCTTGAAAACAAAAAGTCACTGCCCATTTTTCCTGCTTCCAACACGTCAACTTTAAGAATTGTCTGTTGTCTTACAGGTCTAATATGTCCCACATCTTGACAGGTGGCGCTGTAACGAGATAATCACCTGTCAGTGGATTTGTGGTGTTAATGTTATGGCTGATCGGTGTATACTGACACACACACACACACACATGAACACATTACTGAAATCATCAGCACCATAACCTCGACCCGTCAAGGTGACCTTGATGGCGAATGATCAGTTCTCCCATAATCCTCAGCACAGAAGGATGAGCCGACGGACGGAGAGCGGATTAGCGCTGCCGGGGTTAATGTAGCGCGGCTATTATTACCTGCTCCTCACTAACGGCTAATGCCGGACCTCTGATAGCATCAGTGGCCTGTGACGGATGGCGAGGTTGAGCCGAATCACAACGGGACAAAGCGGGACATGCGCTAATACCGGAGCCGGCGCTCGCTCCTGATTAACACACGCTCTGGGGTTCATTAGCACTAATTAGCAAACCGCTAGCCTGTCATGTTGGAACTGAGCGGTTCCCCTCCTGCACATGTTTCAGTCTTCAGAACCAAAGTGAAGCTCTTAGAACCACCCCAGTCATAAAAGCTACTAAGCCACGCCCCCTTTTTATAAAAAATTACCAAGGCAAACCATGCTAACAGAAAAAAGTTAAAAGGCTAGTCTGTGTTTTTAACATATTTTAATACAGACAGTAGAGGGCGCTAAATATTCCATACTGCTCCTTTAAAATAAAAAATAATAATATATTATTTATATATTATTATATTACTATATAATATAATATAATATATTATTATTATAATATATTATAATAATATAATAATAATAATAATAATAATTTCATAAATATTTACACTCTGTCGGAAAAACCTATGCAAAATATGTATATTTCAAAATAAAATTCTCCTAGAAATCATTTTAATTAAATTTTCATTCTATGTTTTATCGTCACATGCTTCCTGAATGCAGTAAAACCTGCTTTTCTAGTTACAGTGTTTCCTGTTCACTATGTTCGCCCCCTACCTAGGGTATAACACAACAGCCCTAACTAGTGCCCTATCTAATACACAGCGAAACAGAATTTAAGATTGAGCCACTGAACAATATTTTGTCTCTCTCAATGTCATCCAACAAAGCTATGAAGCAATAAAGCGTGTCCTAACTATAAGTATTGGCACCCTCGCCTTCACTCGTGCCCTGCACCGAGACAAGATGTCCGTCAGTGAGCTCTTGTGATTGTTGATCTGGTGTCTGAGAAAATCAGGTGCTGATCTGAAACATATTCTCACTTCCTTTAGAGATCGACACCAGTCTGAGTACAGTCTCAGTACAGAGCGACTATCTGGAGCTGTGATCACCATCAGCTGATTCATCACTCACATCTCAGAGGTGTTAAAGCACATACGCAGATGTGAGATGAGTCCAGCTGAAGGAATGTGGGCGGGGCTAGAAACAGTACACATTACTGATTGGCCAATCATAACAGAGAGTACATATAAACCCATCTGTCATGAAAAAAAGCTACAGTTACTGTATATGTACTACAGTACTCTAACATACTGTTAGAAAGCACTGACACTGCAGACATCTTCCATAAAAGTTACATATCCTTACTTTAAGATAACTTCACCCAGCATAGAATTCTGATGTTTCTTGAGATTTTACTTAATAAAAGAAAATGAACTAATAATCCAAAAGACCAAATATTTTACTTGGGTTTTTAACATATTCTGCTGTATAATCTGGACGACAGAACCACCCCCCCCCATTCCCCACACCCGAATGTAAGCCCATGTACGCCAATAAGACAATTCATCAAAACACACACCTGGAATCATCCCCCGAGTCTCCAGTATTTCAGAAACACAATAACAGCAGTATTAAAGGCTGTAGTTTTTACCATACAAAAGATCTCATCAGTTTTCTCTCTTACTTCTGTTTACATTTTTTCTGGTCCAGAAATGAGTCACATGATCTATATAACAGATCTGAGTGGTATTGGGGAAATATCATCACAGCTGGTTAAAGCTGCAGTATGTAAAATCAGTACCTGTAACAATCAGACATATCTTTGATGAATCATGTTCAGTGTTGCTTCTTTACAATGCTAATGTAGCTAACAAGCTACCAGATTAGCATCGCACACAGAACTCAATCATAATAATAATAATAATAATAATAATAATAATAATAATAATAATGATGATGCTGATAATAATAATAATAATAATGCTGATAATAATAATAATAATAATTATTATTATTATTATAATGCTAATGATGCTGACAATAATAATAATAATAATAATAATAATAATAATAATGAAGTGCCCTTAATCAAGGCACCGAACCCCCAACCATTCCCCAGGTGCTGCCAAGTCCACTACACAGTGGACAAAACAATTGTTATGGGTCTGAAAATATTTTGAGAAAAAATGACATACTGCAGCTTTAACCACTTGTTATCGTTATAGAATTATTCTAAGAAAATACATACTGCTGCTTTAATCAGTTTTTTGGATGGGGAAAAATGTTACACAGTAATATCATAAAGCATTTTTTATAATAATAATAATAATAATAATAATGATGATTGATGATGATGATAATAATAATAATAATAATAATAATAATAATAATAATAATAATAATAAAAATAAAAATAGTGCAGCAGCCCTGAAATCCATTATGAGATCTGAACTCATGCCCTTTTCCCTCACTTGCGGCTTCGTGACAGCAAACAGAACAAATTCATCCAGTCTGCCTTCACTGTCCGCATCAGGAGCCTAGAGGGAATCAGGAGAGTGTTTTTCCTCCTTTCAAAAGGAGAACTGAAATATCTAGAGAGCAAAAAGTGCTCTAGGCTTGTGGTTTGGGACAACACACACACACACACACACACACACTCTGACAGAACAGTCATTTAAAAACATGTCAGAGCTTAAATCCAGCACCTGGAGCACTCCGGAGCTCCACAGCTGCAGACGATGGTCAGTCCTCTGTTATATAAGGAATAAACCCCTGTGTCCGCTGCTGTCAGTGGAAATTAATCAACACTGATGTCCTGTGATGAGTATTGTCCTATAACTGCTCACTGTTTTGTCTTCTACCACAGCCAATGATTATCATTTACTAATTACTAAAGACACTTTTTATCCATTTACAGTTACATTTAATGGCTGACTCACTGACACTCATCTCCATCACCAATCAGCCATAACATAAACACCACCAACCAAAACATCTTTCACCCATCAAGGCATGAACATGACGTATCTCTTCTGTATCTGTGGCACCAAGACATTAGCAACGGATCCTTCTGTGGATCGCCTGTGGGATTGGCCAAACAACGGTTCTCATTCCTTGGATGACTTTTGGTAGGTATTAACCACTGTATACTGGGACACACCCAACAAGACCCAGTCGTCTAGACATCACAATTTGGTTCTTGTTAAAGTCACTCAGATCTGAAAAGGGGTGGGAAATATGAGACAGCAAGTAACCACTCAGTTCTTGAAGTTGATGTGTTGGAAGCTGGAGAAATGGGCAAGTGTAAGAATCTGAGTGGTTTTGACTAGGACCAAATTGTGATGTCTAGACGACTTGGTCAGAGCTTCTCCAAAACAACAGGTCTTGTGGGGTGTGTCTGGACGACTGGGACTTGTGCAGTGTGTCCCAGTATACAGTGGTTAATACCTACCAAAAGTGGTCCAAGGAAGGACAACCGGTGAACCAGTGACACATCAACAGTGGAGACAAAGACACAGGCCCTGGTTCAGACTTGTGCTTGAGGAACCCCGCAACTGGAAAAACTCAATTAAAGTGCCCTTTATCAGGGTACCGAACCCCCAACCGCTCCCCAGGCGCTGCCAAGTCCACTACACAGTGGACAAAAGAGGTGGTGGTGGCTCCATAATAGTATGGGGTTTGTTTATCTGTCATTTCACTGGACCCCTGGTACATCTACGATCATCTCTGATGGGTTTGTCCAAATTATGGTTAGAGGAGTCACCAGTTCTAAATGTTATTGAACACGTCTGGGACGTCATGTGACCCACTGTGGAACACAGTAATCCTCCACCCCTGAATACAACAGAACTGTGGAGCAGTGGGTTTTGTTGCGATGACATCATCATGTGCAAAGCAGCTGATTGGACGACAGGTCACAGTAAATCACTTTGATATTAACAGCAGCTTTTCTGTCTGACTTCAACCGCGCACACACACACACACACACACACACACACACTCCACTAAGCTCCAATATCTGTTTCTTTTGGCAGCGATTCAAAACAACATCTGCAGAACAAACAGGTTAATGAACATCTGAGATTCGATTCTATGCTCGATGCTAATCTGGTATATATAGACTTCCATTACTTGTCTGCTACATTAGCATTGTATCTCCACTGCACAAACAAACAAACAACCTTTATCAGAGACATGCATGGATGTTACAGGTATAGATTTTTTACACACTGCAGCTTTAAGCAGAAAGCAGTTTCTGCCAGTAATCATCAGATCTGTTGATGATCATGTGACTTGTTTTCTGGACCAGAAAACTGTAAAGTGAGGGAGAATGTGGATAAGATCTGTTCTATGGTAAAATCATAACCTACACAGTTTTCCCCTTTAAATTCAAGAAGCTGTTACAGCTTCGGAAAGTTACACACTGCAGCTTTAAAATAGTTGGCAACAGTATAAGTATGTAATTCATTTTAGGACCAGAAAAATGTGAACAAAAGCTTAAAACCTGGCTACTAAAATGTGCTGCATGGTAATACCACAAATCACAACTATTATGCTTTATAGGACATAATTACAACAAGTCTAAATAATTAGGAAACAAAGTATCTAATTTCTGGGCCAGAAAATGTAAAAAGACGTGGAAAAAATAAGCTAATTCATTTCAGTTACACAGTAATATCATGCAACTGTTTTCCTTTTGTCATATGATTATAATGAGCTAGGAAATATTTCCAAGGACGAGTGACACACTAGTTGTCACTGGTCTGAATAATGTGGCTGTATTCACCTGACAAATTTCTGGACCATAACAATACAAATAAGACATTGAAAAGATGCTGATGAGATCTGATAGACTGTGTACCATGAATCATATTTTAGCTACAACTGTTATGGTTCTAAAATATTTTGAGAAAAAAATACATACTGCAGCTTTAACCAGTTGTTATCATTATAACCATGCAACTTATTTCTGGACCAGAAAAATGTACACAGTGACTTTAAAAAATCAAATGTGATCTGCTACATTGTAATTGCATGATGTTTTCCCCTTACTCATATTATAATATGACTAGAATTATTCTGAGAAAATACATACTGCTGCTTTAATCAGTTTTTCCTGTTATAAACCTTTTTTTTGGATGGGGAAAAATGTTACACAGTAATATCATGAAGCATTTTTTCTTTGGTCATATAATTATAACTGGTTTGGAATTTTAGGGGGGGAAATGACATACAACAGCTTTAATCAGTTGTTCCTGTTAATAAACCTGTAATTAATTTCTGGACCGGAAAGCTGTTACACTTTAATATCATGAAGTATTTTTGCTTCAGTTATATCATTATAACTGGACCGGAACTTTCTTGTAAAAAAAATCACATACTGCAGCTTTAACCAGTTGTTTTAGTTATAACCAGCAACTCATTTCTGGACCAGAAAAATGTACACAGTGGCTTTAAAAAATCGAATGTAATTTGCTACATTGTAACCCTGTGATGTTTTCCCCTTTACTTATATTATAGTATGACTAGAATTATTCTGAGAAAATACATACTGCTGCTTTAATCAGTTTTTCCTGTTATAAACCTTTTTGGATGGGGAAAAATGTTAAACAGTAACATCAGGAAGCATTTTTTCTTTGGTCATATAATTATAACTGGTTTGGAATTTTGGGGGGAAATGACATACAACAGCTTTAATCAGTTGTTCCAGTTATAAACCTGTAACTAATTTCTGGACCGGAAAGATGTTACACTTTAACATCATCAAGTATTTTTGCTTCAGTTATATCATTATAACTGGTCTGGAACGTCTTTGTAAAAAATGACATACTGCAGCTTTAATGAGCGGTGATTTTGACATGTTTGTTGCGGTTGGATTTTTCTGACCTGCCGCGAGCTGCATCCAGCCGCAGATCTTGAAGACGGTGGCGGTGCTGCAGAAGAAGAAGAGCGCGAAGCAGCCGATGCAGGCGAGCACCAGCACCATGGACGTGGCCACGAAGAAGGACGCGGCCTTGAAGGCTCCTGACGGGATGGAGCTGAAGTCGGAGAAGGTGCCGTAGCAGGCCAGCTCGCGGGCCACGCCGTTGCCGATGCAGTAATGGAAGAGGCCGAAGTAGCCGACCTGCGGGGTCTCCGCGCCGTCACCGATCCAGTAGGGCTGGATGAAGCACACCACATTGACGATGGCGAACAGCACGGTGAAGATGGCCCACAGCACGCCGATGGCGCGTGAGTTCCGCACGTAGTTGGTCTGGTAGATCTTGGCGGCTTCTGATGCGGGGAGCATCTCTGCGGGGTTTCTGCGCAAACCTCTCTCTCTCTCGCTCTTAATAGGAACAACGCACGCGCGTCCTGCGGATCCACCGGTCAGTGCGCGTGATTCATGCGTTGCGCGCGTGCCGGCTCTCCCGTGACCTCACACAGGTGCAGGCTGGAGCAGGTGGAGGAGATGATCAGGAGCCCAGAAATCCCAACCTCAGAGCCTGTCGTGCTCCATGTCCCCCCCTCTCCGCGTGATTAATAGCGCATTGATAAACGCCTCTGTCACTCCCTCACTGCGCCGCGCGCACCACACACACACACACTCTCTGTATCAGCAGATAATGACGTCTCAGCATCACCGACTAAACCGGATGCTCGCGCGCTGAAACGGTGCCTTCAGGACGCAGACACGGCGCTCGTCATGCTGTCGTGATGCTCATGCAACAGCGTTAAGAAGAACATTAAGACTGACATCAGCAGCCTGGTGGTCCCTCATCCCTCCGTTAATACAAACCCTCAGCATCAGCATCAGCATCACACTCCGTCTGGTGCTTATGGAGGAGATGGAGGGGGGAAAAACGCCCCTCTGACGAAAACCAGACGGATAAAATGTCGCTCTGATACACACACACACACACACACACACACACACACCCCACCTGGGTTTCACCTACCGAGAATACACACAGGTAAATGGTACCCTGATGCCACCTGGTGGTAAAAACTCAGTATTTATACACTGGTCTGGAATAAAGCCCTAGGTTTAACAGATGAAGAGGAAGAAGAATTACAGAGAGAACAGGAGCTTGGATCTGAGTCTGGGGTTCTACCATCATTCCCACCTCCAGATCTCAACGTCACCGAACACATCTGAGATGTCATGTGACACACTATGGAAATCAGAAATCCTTCACCTCAGAGTACAACAGAATTGTGGGGCTCATTACATACTGAATACTTCCACAAGCTGGTGGAGGACCTACCAAGTATTACACTGGTGTACCAGTTCTTGGTTGAATTTATTATCTATTTATTTTAAATTAAAAGATTAGCAGGATGTGTCTACCCAGCACATTTATCAGGCATTCTGGTGAAGCTATAAATGAACTGAACTTCATGAAATTTATTCTGGAACCTTGCTGGTAATTACTGGTTAATGATTATACTGGTTAAAGATAATAAAGTGTACCTTTAAGACAAACTGGCTCAGAAAGTTTTTGCCTCACCTCTCTGTTACTAAATCACTTTCATGTTACTTTACATTCCCTGTGATCATCAAAGCTGAAGTTCACTGCAAGGTTCATTGACATTAATGTCTGAATGACCTGAGGGTAAAAACTCCTTCTCAGTCTCCATCAGGGCCAGGACTGAGATACAGAGGAGGAGTTTTTACCCCCCAGGTCATTCGGACATTAAAAGTTTAATACACACAGACCATTCTGCTATATTTATATTTATATCATGCATCATTTGCACTATATTCCATATTTACATACATTACAGGACACTTACTCTTTTTAAAATTCCTTTATACTTTATAATACCTTTATACTTATTGTATTTAATTATTTTATTAGTATTTTTTAAGTTGTATTGTAATTTGAAATTCCTGCACAGTCTATCAATCACTCACTTTTCAATTTGACTGTATATTCGTACCTGCTACAAATTTAATATGACAAAATCTTGAATCTTTGTGATTGCACATGGAGGATTTTGACCCAGTGAACCTATCCATGCTGTAAAACACACAAACACACACTAGTGAACACACACTCTCAGAGGTAGTGAACACACATGCCCAGAGCAATGAGAAACTCAATCCACGGCAACCAGGGACCAGTTGATGCTTTGGTCAATGGCACTTCAGTCATGTCTTGTTGGTACTGGAATTGAACCAGGGACCTTCCAACCAAAGGGTGGTTTCTTAATCACATGTGTTTGGTGCTTCTTCCTGCGTCCGTTTGTTTTTTTGTTTTTTTGTTTTTTTGAGTGAGTGGTACCCTGCGATGGATCAGCACCCTGTCTGCAGGGTGGGGGGCGGGATGCCCATTGATTCCAGGTGGGCTGTGTGACCCTGAATCACTGACTGACTGATTGAGTGACATTACAGGATGAAGGTAAATACTGAATACTCAACACTTTCTTAGTAAATGATGTAATATTTGCGATGACGATAATAGAAGACAACAGTATGGACATGTTTATTAATGTTACTGTTATTCGCAGGAAATATTATAAATAGTATATTCATAAATGCACATATAAGAGCTGTCCCACACAGTGAAGATGGAACTGTCTTTGTATGTCCTCACTCTGTAGGGAATGATGTGTAAGAGACTTTTTTAGACTGTTTGTCTAATTGAGATAAGTCTTTGTTTTTGTATTTTACAATTTAGTGTTTTTATCACTCACACAGTATGGTAATTGATTTATGCAACAACAAATCCACTTGGAAGTCAAAAGAGTCGGCTCTTTTTAGTAAGCCAAGCCAAAAGAACCAGCTCACTAAAAAAAAGCTGGAATTCCCATCACTAGTTGGATTGTTGTATAAGGACAGTAACAACCGAGGGTGGGGGTTGAGTGCTGTGGGTCTGGTTTTCCGTTTTTTCCTTCTCCCTCGTCTTCCTCACAGGGCACTCAAGGCCTAGGATTGCCATAGACTGGTTCCCTGTTCAGATTGTTTCCCTGCCATGCACAGAGTCAACACTGGAATAGACTCCAACACACACACCCTCACTCCACCAGCACCATCCATCCAGTAGTAGGATAAGCAGATTAGATAACATAAGACTGAAAATCGTGTAAAAATCAGTAAAATAGTAAAATGTCATGGATTCAGACTTTGTCCTTAAAAACGTTTGGCTTTATTTATTTATTTGTTTGTTTGATTTTAGTTTTTATGATTTAATAGAAAGTGTATGGGTTTTTTTATATTAGTTCCATATTTTCGCCTTTCGCGGATGTGACGTCACAAACCGGACGTGACGCGTGTGTGTTCGTGACAGCGCTCAGCGCGCGAATCCGGCTCGTGCGTGTTTTTGTGTTGTGTGATTCTGCAGAAAGAAAAGTAAGTCTTTATTATTATTATTATTATTATTATTATTATTATTATTATTATTATTGTTAACACTATTAGAGTGGTTTAGTTTTATGGTGTGTGTGTGTTGCTATAGTAACGGGTACATAGCTGAGCATGGTAGCTCAGACACGTGGTGTGTATAACTGTAGGCTAATTAAAAACAAACATGTTTATTATTTATAATATATAGGAGTTGTGTTTGCACTGGTGGCTGTGCATGGTTTGTGCGCATGCGCACTTCACCTCCGCACACCCATGCTGCTCACATGGTGACTCTGGAGGACATCAGTTTACTGATGAGATGTTCAGACCAAGCAGCACACAGTCCTTATAATAAACTGCTGAAGCACAGACAGTGAGTGAGTGAGTGTGTGTGTGTGTGTGTGTGTGTGTGTGTGTGTGTGTGTGTGTGTGTGTGTGTATGTGTGTGTGTGTGTAGAGAAGATGCCTGGAGCAGTGCTGCAGTGTTCTGGATATCCTGAGGATCAGCTCCAGACCTTAACACAAGACCTGACGTGTAGAGAGACACAGGCTGGAACCCTGCTCAGTCTGATGGGAGAGGTAACACACACACACACACACACACACACATACACGTCTCAAAACCCCACCCCCTGAACACTGTGTGTGTGTGTGTGTGTGTGTGTGTGTGTGTGTGTGTGTGTCAATCAGCCGGATCAGTACAGTTACCCCTCAGTGTTCGTCTACGGCCACAGAGCAACAGGAAAGAGTCACGTCCTGCTCACACTGCTCACACGGCTGCAGGTGAGAGCCGAGATCACCTGATCACCTAATCACCTGATCAGTGACGTGTTTGTTCTTAATTCTGTGTGTGTGTGTGTGTGTGTGTGTGTGTGAAGCTCCCCCATGCTGCAGTCAGCTGTGTGGAGTGTGTTTCAGCAGGACTGATGTTCCAGCAGGTCTTATCGGCTCTGTTTGGGACGGACGCGGCGTCTCTCCTCCCTCACTCTCCTTCTCTGTCTGACTTTGTGAGGGTGTACAGACAGGCGTGTGCTGAACGTCCTGCCGAACAAACACGCTACATCGTGAGTTCAGAAAGCTGTAGGAGATACACACACTCATCAGACACCTGCACCAGGATCTTCATTCATTCATTCTGACTGCAAAATACAAAACAGGAATTTATTTGTTTTTTTTTTATTTTTACGTTACATCCCTGAATTACTAAATTAAATGAAAGCTGTGTGTTTTGTCAGGTTGTGGAAAAAGCGGAGCTGCTCAGGAACATGGAGGCCAACCTGCTGCCTGCTCTACTGCGCCTGCAGGAGCTGGTAATAATAATAATAATAATAATAAAAATAATAATAATAATCTACTGCGCCTGCAGGAGCTGGTAATAATAATAATAATCATAATAATAATAATAATAATAATAATCTACTGCGCCTGCAGAAGCTGGTAATAATAATAATAATCATAATAATAATAATAATAATAATAATCTACTGCGCCTGCAGGAACTGGTAATAATAATAATAATAATAATAATAATAATAATAATAATAATAATCTACTGCGCCTGCAGGAGCTGGTAATAATAAAGATAATAATAATAAAAAAAATAATAATAATCTACTGCGCCTGCAGAAGCTGGTAATAATAATAAAAAAAATAATAAAAATAATAATAATAATCTACTGCGCCTGCAGGAGCTGGTAATAATAATAATAATAATAATAATAATAAAAATAAAAATGATAATCTACTGCAGGACGCACACTAACGCTCTAACACACACTAACGCTCTCGCACTCACACACACTAACGCACTCGTACACACTATCGATCTCGCACACACTGAAGCTCTCGCACTCACATACACACGCACTAACGCTCTAACACGCACTAACGCTCTCACACACACTAACACTCTCGCACACGCACACACTAACGCTCCCGCACTCGCGCACACTAACGCACTTGCACACACTAACACTCTCGCACTAACACACTCGCGCACACTAACGCTCTCGCACTCGCGCACACTAACGCTCTCGCACTCGCGCACACTAACGCTCGCGCACTTGCGCACACTAACGCACTTGCACACACTAACACTCTTGCACTAACACACTCGCGCACACTAACGCTCTCGCACTCGCGCACACTAACGCACTTGCACACACTAACACTCTTGCACTAACACACTCGCGCACACTAAAGCTCTCGCACTCGCGCACCCTAAAGCTCTCGCACTCGCGCACCCTAAAGCTCTCGCACTCACACACACTAAC
>JAOVVF010000014.1:17196471-17214014 GCA_028565595.1 Duopalatinus emarginatus | reverse complement strand
AATGTTGGAGGGTTTGGTGGTGAATGTTGGGGGGTTTGGTGGTGAATGTTGGGGGTTTTGGTGGTGAATGTTGGAGGCTTTGGTGGTGAATGTTGGAGGGTTTGGTAGTGAATGTTGGGGGTTTGGTAGTGAATGTTGGGGGTTTGGGTGGTGAATGTTGGAGGGTTGGGTGGTGAATGTTGGGGGTTTGGACTGAATGATGTTACTCAGTAGATGCTTGTAAGTACCTGAGGCCTAAGACGGGTCTTCATTTCTGTATATTCTTTTCCTGCAGGATGGTTTGGTACCGAGGGTGTTATCTGGACCTGGCACCCCCTCAGATGTCTCGAGTCCCTCAGAAGAGTTCATGGACCAACTGGCCCAGACAGAGCAGTTGGTGGTTCAGCTTAAAGAACTCATCAGGGAGAAGGATGGACAGCTGGCCAGGGCTGAGAAACTGCTCAAGGTGAGGAATAACAGTGTGCATTGGATCCACCTAGAACTTTCAAATAGTGAGAACTTTATCTGAGGTTCTTCATCAGTTCTACTGAATTAAGTAAAAATCTAATATAAAAAAAGAACAGCACTGATATTGCGTTTTATTAGTGAATTACTGTGACTGATGGATTATTCTCACTCACTGAGAGAGTCTGTGGACTGTGACATTTTATTTTATTCAATATAATAACTGTATAAAAAATAATAACAATGAACCATAAAAAACTAGCAGATAAACAGACTTGTTTTTTTCTTATATAACTTTGTGTGTGTCTCTGTGTGTCTCTGTTTCTGTGTGTGTCTGTGTCTGACTGTGTCTGTCTCTGTCTCTGTCTGTCTGTCTCTGTCTGTCTGTCTCTGTCTGTCTGTCTCTGTCTGTCTGTCTCTGTCTGTCTGTCTCTGTCTCTGTCTGTCTGTCTCTGTCTGTCTCTGTCTCTGTGTGTCTCTGTGCCTGTGTGTGTGTCTCTGTGCCTGTGTGCGCGTATGTCTTTGTGTGTGTCTGTGTGTGTGTGTGTGTGTGTGTGTGTGTGTGTGTGTGTGTGTGTGTGTAGGAGGAAAAGGAGCAGGGTGAAGCAAAGTTCACTAAACTGAAACTGCAGGCGAAAGCTAAAATGGCGGCTCTAAATAAACAAATTGCTGACCTGAAAGAACACGAGGGACTCAACACCAGTCAGGTGTGTTAATACTGTCCACAAACACTTTACTAACATCACTGGTATTGTCTTAAATCCTGATTTGAATTGAGCCTAATGTTTCAAACTTTAACTCACTACTGGTTTGGTGTTAATAAACACCAGCAAACACTGAAAGACTGAATGTTGGTGTTTAATGGGGAATGGTGGATGGTGTTTGTTCATATTCAATGGTACTAAAACATTGGTGTTTGTTGGAGAATAAACTAATAAACTGATCTGATTAAGACTAATTGATAACATCAATGGTGGGTGTTTGGTGAGGGGTGTTTGTCAGGGGTGTTTGGTGATGAATTTGGTGTTTGATAATGAATGTCAATAGTTGATCCATGTTAAATGTTGTCAGTTGATGAGGAAATTGTTTCTGCTGATGTTTCGTAGTGTATATTTAATAAACTATTTTTGTTTAATTGTTCTGTCTCTGGTCAGACAAACCCCTCACTGATTCCCTGTAAGATTTGTGTGTGTGTGTGTGTGTGTGTGTGTGTTTAGAGTTCAGAAAGCTCCTTCACGCTACCTTCTGGCTTGGAGGAGGAACTCCACAAGTTAAAAGAGAAGTTAAGTCAGGAGGAATCGTCCAATCAAACTCTGCGAGAGCAGCTGAGAATGGCAGAGCAGCGGATTAAAGAGAAAGAGGAGGAGCACTCAGAACAGGTGGGTTCTATCACTTCTTTTGATTCAAATAACTTTCAAATTTATTAGGATTTCTGGTTTAAATTGATCAACTCAGACACGTTTTTGCACCTTTTTATTTCATTTTCATCGTTTCCTGACCTTCACCTGATATATTGACGTGTCTTCTCCCAGCTAGTCTTCCTCTAAGCTTTTTTCGGATATTTTCACCACAGGTTCGAGTTCTTCAGGCCGTAGTAAAGGACAAAGATGTGCGGTTTCAGGAGCAAATTCAAAAGCATGAGGATGAGCTGCTTCAGGTCAACAGCCAGACTTCAAATAACATCGAGCTACAGCAGGTGATGAATCGATATAATTCTAGATCCCTATTTTTCTGGGGTAAGGTTGTAGTTGTAGGATTCACTTTTAATTCCCTGTCTTTATCTGCTCTGAAGGCCCTGCGTGATTCCCAGAGGAGGATCGAGGAGCTGGAGGAGTCCCTGCGCTCTCGATCAGAGGTCCTGGAGATGTTGCAGCAGGAGCTCAACAGTGCAGATCAACAGAAACAGGTGCAGAGATCTTCAAAATAAAGAAAACGGCATATACAAGTAAGTTTCCTCCCTAACGTTTCTCATCTTCCTGTTTCTTTCCTGTTTAGATTCTGACTGCACAGTTCAGACAGATGGAGCAGGAACTAGCTGAATCCCACAAACTGAGAGAACAGGAGAAGCAGCAGTCAGCCATGCATGCTGAGGAACACATCCAAGCTTTGAAAAGCAACCTGGAGGCCTTGGAGAAGGCGAAAGAGCAGGCCATTAAGGCTCTTGAAGCAGAATTGTCCCAAAAGACATCTGAGCTGGACCAGGTGAAAGCAAGTCTGGATGAAAGTATTAACAAAGGGAAGGAAGAGGATGCAGAGTTGGAGGCAGAGCTCGCCAGACTGCGAACCAAACTAGAAGCTTCAGAGAGACAGACAGAGGAAGTGACGAAGAAGCTGGAGGTCGAGGTCGAGTGTCGAGTAGCTGAACTGCACCAGTTACAGGAGAAGCTAGATGCAGTAGAAAGGGAAAGACAGGAAGCCTCACAGAGCGAAAAAGAAGAGCTAATACATCTGCAGACGGAACTCGCGTCCCTCAGAGAAAGGCTGGATGCTGGAAAGGAGGAACAGGAAGCTGGGGCTCGAGCCAAGCAAGTGCTGGAAAAGCTGTGGAAGGGACTTCACTCTCTAAGCAGTGAAGGCTCTGAGGTACAGCTGGATGTGCCTGAAGATCCTGCACAGGTTCTTTGTGCTTTGGAAGCTAGATTGGACAACCTGAGAGCGGAACATCAGGAGAGAGAAGGGCAGATGTCTCAAATCAGTGTCACCATAGAAACTCTGCAAGGTATAGAACCAGAAAAACCAAGACTTTTAACCTGGGCATCCCATCTTACCCTAAAGAGAGCAGGGATAGGGTGGGGGTAGCATGGGGGGGGGTAGAATGTTTATTTCTTGAGACATGAACGTAGAGTTGTAGGTTCTGCCAACGTCCATACATGTTGCACTGTGATAAACAAAAAACACTCCAAAAGAGCTGTCTTCGGGGGGGCTTGTGAGCAACCGTTGGCTTGTAGGTTAAGGACCGTAGGTTAAGGACCCTGGCATTGACAAGACACAGTTTAACCCCCAACTGCTCCCCAGACACTGTGGATAGAGGCTGCCCATGGGTCGAGGCAAGAGTGTTTCCTGCCCCTAAGTGTGTGTTTATTAGTGTGTGTGTTCCACTGCATGGGTGGGTTAAATGTGGAGGTCAGATTCTTCTGTGTGTACAAGCACAGTTGTCAATGAATGGTTCACTTCACTCCTTAGACACATGACATCATAGGTGTTTGAGACTAGGAGAAATGGGCCTCTTAATATTGGAAATATTAAGAGGTTCTCCTAGTCTCACTAGTGCCATGTAAAAGTTTTCACTTGTCTAATGAGACTCCGCTTCTGAGTCAGACGTCTTATTCAATCAAACATCCCATCCCAGTAAAGGGAACTGATAAACTTTATTACTCTTATTATTATACAGTGTCATGTATTTCCTGGTCTGAAACATAATCAGAATTGAATGTCATGTTTTTAGGACAGTTAGATAAAAGTACTGCAGACGGACATGAAGCAGTGGCCAGGATTCAGCAGCTTGAACAACAGCTTGCCAAGTGTCAGGTGAGTGGATATCAGACTGAGCAGAGCCATGAGGTAATGATGTATCAGTGACTGGGACAGACAGTATGTCAGGTCAGAGTGTTGATAATCCACTTGTTAGTACTGTCTGTCACCTCCACTGGCCTTCATACCCAAGCTGTTTACCAATTTATAATATAACGTACAACACCACTACTGCCGGCTTACATTTTGTAGCTGGTAATAAACGTGTTAATGTCCTGAGTTTATAAAGTCGACGTGTTGTTTCCAGGTTACTGATGAGCCACTGGGTAATCAGGAGACTGACCTGTCTGTGAGGGATTTGGATAAAGCAGAAGGTGAGAGTGATTGTCTTTATAACTTGGAAGGGAGCCAAACAGACCTTGACCTTTTGTGTTCAGCAGGTTTACTGATGTAATCCTAGACCTGGACACTAATTTTAGAAAGTATTTAAAGTTTTTCCACCACGTGAGCGCAGGACTGAATAAACATGAATATATTCTGTAGACAATGAACACCATACTTCCTTTGGAATGGTCCACACTTCTGTTGTATTCCAAGGTGGAGGATTTCTGTGTTCCACAGCGCATTGCATGGCATCCCAGATGTGTTTTATGTTGAAATCTGGTGTGAATGACTAATCCCCAAACTCAGATGAGTGTTCCTCTAACCATAATCTGCTGTCTCTAGACATGTGTGGTGGTACATTGTCCTGTTAGAAGAGGCCAAACCCATCAGGACATGAACAGGTGGAACTAATCACACACAGTGTTCACCTGTCAGAGATATTTGTAGATGTACAAAGGGTCCCATGGAAATCCAGATAAACAACCCCTATACCATTTTGGAGCCACCATCATCTTATGTATTTTGCATAGTCTCATCTGTACCAGTTTTCCTGGCACTTTTAAAGATTGGCATGACTATGTGTGATTCCTCTTCAGGCCTGTCTTCGTGATGACTGATAAATAAGTAAATAATTTTTATTGTATAGTACTGAGATTTTGATGTGATTTTCCTAGCTGAAGGTGCAGATAGACACAGTTCTGAGAAGTTCTTGGCACTAGAGCAGCAGCTGGTGGAGAAAGAAAAGGAACTTGCTGCCCTCAGGGAACAGCTGGCATTCATCGAGCTGCATAACCTGCAGAACACTTCACAGGAAGGAAATTCTCAAAATACTGAAAACATTGCTCTTATCCCTGACAGTTCTGTGGCACTTCCTGATCTTGAAGACGTTCCAGAGGAAGACACAACGCTGATTGCGGTAGATTCAGAAACGTCTGCAATGTCTACATCAGTTGTGTCGTCTACTGCTGACAATGAGAGCGGTCCCGAGCTGACCGGACCACAACCTGAGTCACCCATAGAGTTAAAAGGAGCCTCCTCTGATGAGATGGTAACTAGCACAGACTCAGAAGTCGCTCATAGCAGCTGGACACTTCTAGAGGCTATTAATCATGATGCAGGTCAAGAGTGGTCTCAACAATTTCAGGACTTAAATGCTCTTCACCTTTCCACCCAGTCTTGGGAAGAAACCAGTGAAGAGCAGGTCACATCTACATGCTCAATGGTAAAGGTAGAGTCATCATCCATGGTTATCCAGGAAACAGTACAGATTCAGATTCAACAGCAAGAAGCAAGTGTGCTAAATCCTGATTCTAGTCCTAGTCAGGCTTTTGCCCAGATCCTGGCAGAGGAACTCCAGAAAAAGTATAGCGAACTACTGAATGAGCTTCAACAAATAAAACATTCAGCTGCTGAGTCACAGAGTAAAGTACACCTACTGGAGGAAGAACTGAAGTCACTGACCGTTCTTAAAGATGACGCAGAGGCAAGGGCCTTGAGATATGAACAAGACTTGATAGAAGCTCAAGCTAAGATTTATAGAGAAGCAGAACAGAAGGCATCAGAAAAAGATACAGAGAAGAATGTTCTTGAGGAGCTACTGGAGAGCTTGCAAAAGGAGGCTCACTCCAAAGATCAGAAGATCCAAACACTGCAGGCAGATCTTGATAAACTCCAACGGAATCTCACTGAGAAAGAAGCTGAAGCCCAGGCACTTGTTACACAATTGGAAGACAAAGAACTTGTCTCTTCTGAACTGAAGGAGAAAGTTATTGCTATGGAGACAAGTATTCAGCAATTTTCTGAAGAGGCTGAGAGAGCTAAAGCTGACCTCATTGGCAAGACCAGTAAGCTTGATGATTTGCAGCAGTGTCTCTCCCTGAAAGAGCAGGAGATGATGGAACTCAATGAGAACATGACTGCTAAACTTCTTCAAGCAGGTGAGGAGAAGTTTGTGATAACTAGTGAGGTTAAAATGCTAAAAGAGCAGATGATGGAACTTGAGAAAACCTGGGATGACCAGCAGAAAGTAAAAGCAGATAAAACAGCTGAAGAAAGTGAGGACTTGGTTGGTTTGCACAAGGAGAATGAGAACTTGCTTGCTCAAATAGCCACCATGAAAACAGAAGGGGAACAGGTAAAGCGAAAGCTGCAGGCGGCTTTGGTACAGCGCAAAGAGTTAATGCAAAAGGTTGCTGCATTTGAGAAGGAAGCAGAAGGTTACAAAGAAAAAGTATGTCTAGAGGGAGATGTTGTCTCAGAGGAAATTAAACGAGAACAGGAACTACAGAAACTTGAAGAACAATTACAGAAGGTCAGACAAATCTTGCAGTCCAAAGAAGAGGCTTTGAATGTTTTGGAAGAGAAAATGCTGGTCCAGGATCAAGCACTGTCCGAGGCTCATGTAGAAATCCAACTCCTGATTGAGAAAGCTGAATCAAGTGGAAATGAACAAATGATGCGGCAGGTTCAAGAAGATAACATTAAACTTCAGACACAGGTCACAGACATGGAATCAGATATTGATGCATTGCAAAAGAAGCTCCAAGAGGCTGTGGATTCTCGTAAAGACACCCTGCGGAAGGCGAAGGAAAAAGATAGGCACCATCGTGAGCAGCTGAGGCAGCAGAAAGAAGAGTACAGTGGTCTGCTGGAACGTTTTGAAGCTAGGGATGAAGAGAAGCTTAAGCTAATAGAACGTGTGACTGTGCTAGAACGTCTTGTGGAGTCAAGAAAACCAGAAGATCAAGGAAAGCTTGTAGATGTAGAGGAAGTGTCTGAGGCTGCAACTGAGAATGTGGAAAAACCAGGATCAGGGGATTGGGTTCAAGATGATTGGGTGGACTTTACCACACCTGATCAACAAGGATCACCTGCTGAGCAACCTCCACAGGCCACATCAGGAAATCACGAAAGTTTGATAAATTCTCTTCAAGACAAATTTAAATCTGAAGAAGCTGCTCGTATGGCTTTGGAAATGCAACTGCAAGAAAGCCAGGTATCTCTGTCACTCAAGGAGACAGAGTTGCTTGAGCTCAGAAAAGATCTGGAGATATTGAGGGTGAAGGAGAAACAGATTGATGCTCTTTCAGAAGAACTGGATGCCTTGAGAAGAAAGTGTGAGCAAGCAGAAGCCCATGCAGAAATGTTGAAGGTGGAAGTGGAGGAGGCTGCCGTTGTGGTCAAGACAACTATCTCTGATGCAGAGTCTCCTGTTGTAGCTCTTCAGGCAGAGGTGGATGAATTCAAGCAGTTCCTTAAAAGCAAAAATGATGAGATAATTGACTTAAGCCAACAGCTGAGTGAGCAGAGCTTCCTTCTACAGAAGATACAAGAGACTGTATTGGAGAAAGATCAGATCATTGCTTCGTTACGAGAAGATTTGAAGGCAGAGCAAGTGAGGAGTCAAAAACTAGAGGCAGAAATGCCACAGAAGCAGGAGGACGAAAAGGACAACAATGCCAAATTCCAGCAGCTACAGCGCAAATTTCAGGCTGCTCTGGTGTCACGAAAGGAGGCCCTCAAAGAAAACCAGGCTTTAAAGGAGGAGCTGAACAGTGCTGAGAAGCTAAGATCTGAGCTGTTAGCAAAGATTGCGGACATTGAGGGAAATCTGAGTAATTTAACCACAGACAAAGACAAACTAATTGAAGAAGTGGATAGGACCTTGCTGGAGAACCAGAGTCTGGGTGCCACCTGTGAAAGCCTTAAGCTAGCAATGGATGGTCTTCTAAATGAAAAAGAAATGTACAAACGGCAAGTTGATAGTTCCAGAGAAGAAGCCAAGGAAGCATCCAGGCGCTGGGAGGAGAAGTTGCAAGGCATGAAAGAGGAGTACGAAACCTTACTAAAGTCCTACGAGAATGTCAGTGATGAAGCTGAACGGGTCAGAAGAGTACTAGAGGCTGCAAGACAGGAAAGACAAGAATCAGCAGCCAAAGCACGGGCCCATGAGGCAGCCAAACTAGAGGCAGAAAAGGTAGCAGAGGAAGCTCAGAAAGAAGTAGATACTGTGAAAGAGAAAATGAGAAAGTTTGCCAAGACAAAACATCAGAAAATCATGGAACTCGAAGAGGAGAATGAGAAGCTTCGAGAACAAGTAGAGAAGAAAGGAAGAAAAGAACAAGATACCAGTTTGGAGCAAGAGCTTGAGAAGGTTAAGGATGAGTTGGAAGCTTTAAGAGCTAATTTGGATTCATTAGAAGCTGAAAGACATTCTTTGGAGCAGGAAACTGAAAAACTGAAACAACAGCTGGCTCAAGATAGGGAGAAAAAGAACAGTGGGGTTAAGGATCTTGGTTTCTCTGAGGAAGTGGAGGAACATGTGGTTACTCAACATTTAAGGCCTATTTTAACTGAAACCCAAGAAGATCTAGCTGTTTGTAGCATTTCCAAGGAGTCTAATTTGTTGGCGCAACCAGGGGGTTCAGTGGGAAGCGAGTCTCAACAAGAAGCCTCAGAAGTGGAAACCAAGGCTGCTGAGCAGCTGAAAAAGAAGGAGGAAGCTCTTGAGGTAGCAGAGGGCAAGTTAAAAGAACTACATGCAGCTCTTGAAGATGAGAAAAGAACCAGAGTTGAACAAGTATCATCACTTACTGCAGAGTTATCTTCTCTTAGGCAGAACCTTCAGGAGTCTGTAACACGAGAAGCAAAGTTGAAAAAGGAGTGCTCAGATGGAGAAACCCAGCTCCAGGTAACTCATACAAGACTCGAAGACACAATGGGAACCACAGTTGATCAAAAATCTGTGCTTACTTCAGAGTTGTCCTCTCTTAAGCAACATCTTCAGGAGTCTGCAGAAAGAGAGCAGAGGCTGAAGGAAGAGTGTTCCAAGAAAGACAGTCAGCTTCAGGAGCTCCGCACTAGTCTAGAGGTTGAAAAAGATGACCTAGAAGAAAGACTGATGAACCAGTTAGCCCAGGTGAACGGCACTATCGCGGGTTACCAACAGGAGACGGCTGATAGTCGAGATCGCCTTGCAGACCTGCAGAGAGAACTGGAGAAAGTGCAGAATGAAAGGGCTGAACTGGAGGCCATGTTGGCAGGGGAAACAGATCGAGCAGCCAGGCTTGAGGAGGATAAAAGGCAGGCTCAGCGAGAAAGAGCTGAGGCGGAGGCTGAAGCAGGCAAACAGAGAGAGCTTGAGCAGAAGCTAAAGTCTGCACAAAGGGTAAAGGAAGGTAGCCAAAGCCGAGCACGCCAGCTTGAGGAGCTGCTGAGGGAGAAACAGCTGGAGGTCCGACAGATGCAAAAAGACTGCATCCAGTACCAAGAACGAATCAGTGTACTAGACCGGGAAACTAAGGCTATTCGTTTGGGTAGAGATGAGGTGAGTAATGAACTTGAAGTAGCTTGTCAGGAGATGGCAAAGATGAAAGAAGAGAGGACCAGGCTTGAATCAGAGCTGTTGATGTATAAAGGGAAGCTTGATGTTGCTCAGGGTGAGGTCAGCCAAGCACTTGCTGAGAAAGTGGCCTCTGAGCAGCTACTTCATCGGCGAGAGGCGGAGTTAAAGTCTGAAGCCGAACAAACTCTTGATGAGGTGAGATATCGCCTAGGATCAGAGCTTAAACAAATGGAACTAAGGTTGGAACAGGCCTACAAAGACAAAGAGCAAGAAGAAGAGGTGACTGTTGTGGCCAAGAATATTGCAGATGCTGCACAGAAATATGCCCAGGAAACACAAGCACGCCTAGACGAATCACTAGCACGACTGGCTGCCTTCTCACGATCCATGTCTTCGCTGCAAGATGACCGTGACCGTGTTCTGGATGAAGCCAAGCAGTGGGAGAGCCGTTTTCACAGCGCCCTCCAGGGGAAAGAGGCTGAATTGAGAGAAGCTGAAAGCAGAGCTAAGGACCTGTCTGAGCAGCTTCAGAAGGAGGTGACACAAAAGGAGCAGCTGCAGAGCTCACTGAAGAGGTTTGTTTCATATATATCATGATTTTCTTTTATAACTTTACTTTTGTTATTCTTGGAAAACTAATCTGATTCTTATGGCCTGTTTGCAGGTTGCAGATGGCAGAAGAGCAGTGGCAGCTGGAGTTGTCTGAGGCAAAGAAAAAGCACAAGGAATCTCTAACTGCTTTGGAAAGAGAAAGAGTAGATCTGCAGCAGAAGCTAACCCATACAGAAAGTTCTCTGGCCCAGGCTCAATCTCAGCTTAACTCCCTGGAAGCGGAAGCAGAAGGTCTATGCCATCGAAATAAAGCTGTAGAAGAAGCAGTCGAGAAGCTCCAGAGTGAAGCCAATCAAGCCAGGGCTGAACTTAAGGAGCGAGAAACAGAAGAAAGAAGGTTGTGCTTAAATCTGGAACAACTAGAGACAGACCTGCGTTCCTCTAAAACTCTTACAGACACTCTTCAAGCAGAGTTGGCTGAGAAACAGAAGAGGGAAGTAGAACTCCTCGGAGAGAAGGAACATGCCGTCAGTCAGGTACTTATTTTTGGTTGTGTTGTAATGCAAAATTCTCTTGGACTGCCCAGAACGTTGTTCTTTATGGTTCCCTTTGGTTCTGATCCTAGGCTGTGGAGGAGGCCAGGAAGGAAGCAGACAGCAGGGCAGAAGAAGCAGAGAAACAGCTGGAGGAAAGAAGAGCAGTCATCCGAGATCTTGAAGAGAGGCTTCATAAAGCTGAGATGGATGCCAGCCAAAGCAAAGCTCGACTGGACAGCTTCACAAAGGCTATGGGATCCCTGCAGGATGATCGGGACGGGGTACTAAGCCAATATAAGCAGTTAGAGGAGCGACACCTCCAGGTTGGTCCTCGTTTATTGTTGTAACGTTTTCATTATAGAACTGTATGTAGTCTGACACATTCTTGTCTTGTCAGGTTATGATGGAGAAAGACGGTCTTATTCAAGAAGCTGCTACCGAGAACAACAGCTTGAAGGAGGAGCTCCGTGCTCTTCTGGCTCAGCGTGATGACCTCCATGCTGAAAATGCCAAGCTAGACGCTCAGCTCCATGGCTACCGAGACGAGTTAAACCAGGTTCTCACTATGAAGGATTCCCAGCATAAAAAGCTTCTTTCAGTCCAGTTTGAACGTGTCAGTGCCTTAGAAAAAGAGAGAGAGGAATTCCAGGCCAAGATAGAGTTCCTGGAAAAAGAAGCTTTGGTAAAAAGAGGACCTGCAGTGGAACATGAGGTTCTGAGCCAGTCTGGACAGGTGCTCCATGATGCTCCTGGTGCAGAGCTGGAGAAGCTCAGGGAGCAGCTTCAGGCAGCCAGGAAGATAATCAGCACCCTGGAGGAAACACTAGCATCTGAAAGGGAGGTGTATACAGCCCACAGTAAGGAGTTGAAAGATCTGCGCTGGGAGGGTGGCATACTCCGGACTGAGGCCGAGACGGCTGAGGAGAGAGTGGCCGAGTTGGCTAGAGACTTAATGGAAATGGAGCAGAAATTGCTAGCGGAGAAAGAGGCAGCAGCTCAGCTCCAAGCTCAGAACCAGGCCTTTGGTCAAGCCATGGCCTCTTTGCAAAATTCACGTGATGAGGCCATGAGTGAAGTAAAGGAACTGCGCTTTCGCATGGAACAGAGTCACCAAACAGGGCAGTCATCTGCGCCACCTAGCAGTACTACTGGTGAAGTGTGGAGTCTCAAGAATGCCCTTTCTGCACTTCAGAATGACAGAGAAAGAATGGTACTGAACTTTTTGTCCTGCATTTACTAAATTAGAATTCACTACCCTAGTAGGCTCAGGTTTTGGCCTTTTACTAAAATAAAGGTTGTCCCATTGGAAAAGGCGTTCTTATATAACATAGGCTTTTATGTGGCACTACTGATGTAGGCAATTTTGTTCCCTAGACCAGAGTTCTTTAAAGGTTTCAGCAAAAAAGGTTAAACCAGATTGGCGGTCCATCATTAGAAGTATCGGAAATGCTTGTCTCGTATAGTAGACCTTGCTAGATGTTATTAGATAACAGATCATGTAGTGTCGTTGAGTACAGTATCAGATAATTAGCTAATGCAATAAGTCTGATCTCTCTCTGTGACAGCTTGAACAGCTGCAGATACAACGCACTGAGCTGGACAAACTCGGATCCGGAGAGCTTGGAAAACTTACCAAGATCCTCGAGGAGGAAAGGAAGAAGACTGGAGAGGTGGAAAAGAGGATGAGTGAACTGCTACAGGAGAGAGATACACAAATGGAGAGAGACAGGCAGGAACTGGAGATACTCAGGTAGTAGAAGTGATGCAAGCAGGTTTAGTGTCAGGACAATTAATCTGTAGTTGCCCCAAATAGGTTCAACAACCCGAGATAACGTAATGCTGTTGCATTAACAAACCAATATATGCAGAAGAAGAAGTCTTTATTTTTGTCACATATTTACATTTATAACATTTGGCAGATGCTCTTATGCAGAGTGACTTACAAGGTTCAATTCATCTGAATTGCCTTCATTTATATTTATTAAGTTAAAATATTAATATTATTTCTATATTTTTGTTCGGCTCGGGAACAGACACAGTCTTAATATGGTGAAACCTAGGTAATGACTCTAAGCAGCTAGCAGACAGTCGGTTTAGCCTGTTTGTCTGCTCCCTGGTCTTGGCTCTGGATTGTCAAGGATTAACTAGGCCTGTTCTAAGACTATGTCCTATGCTACAAAAAATAAGAGCTGCAACCTTCCCGAGTGGGATGGATACCGTCCTGCCCTAACAGGCCAGCCTTGCCCTCAAAACTACTCCACTGATCTATAAAGCCAACATTGTTTTCGGAGCACCATTTGGACATTCAGCAGTTCAGTGACCATAACCTGCTGTAAGTTACATCACCACGTCTCATTGGGATGGGGCCAGAGCAGATTACTGCATCGGACATCGCCTTCGCTATTCTACACACCTCTATAATATTACTCTTAGTAACCTCAGACTGACAAAGGCGTATATCATTAGCTCCTACATGTATGACTATCTTAGAGAACCTGTGCTTGCCTAAGACCCTTGCAGCTGAACAAACCCCATAACAGCATGGAGACACCACCTGCCCATTTTTCATAGGCTTTTCTGTACCAGCTTTTCTGGCTCCTCAGTGTTAAACGATAAAACGTAGGATTTACTTCTTTATCTCTGTTGCCCCCTGCAGGCTGGAGCATAGCGACTTGCAGGCTCAAGCAGAGTCTTTAAGAAAGCAAACCCTAACGACGCTTTCTGAACGCGACCAGCGGATCCGCCAACTGGGTGCCATGCTGGAGGAGGCACGATCATCAGAACCAAAAGTACTGCGGGAGCACTCGCACAGACAGGTGAGGAGAACACACCTGAGATGTTTAATCATTTATCTTTATTTGTCTGTAATTGCTCTAGACTTGCCTTCTGACTGTATTATATAAGCTACTTATGTAGAATTGCCTCCTTTTCAGAGTGTAAAATAGGTAATTGTATTATTTTGAACATATATATATATATATATATATATATATAAATAACCCTGTTTTTAACATTCATGTACATAGGGAAGAATTGCAGAAGACAGTGCCCCTGGAGGTCCCCACGGGCATAGCGAGGACTATAAGGCAGAATGTGTTCTTCTCCAGAAGAGGTGTGTGTGTGTGTGTGTGAGAGAGAGAGAGAGAGAGAGAGGATGAGAGGCACCACACCCTGAGCTACATTATCAGAGTGACTGTTGTAGAAAATGAATCAACACCTTCTTTTATCAGTCAGAATTCCAGAATTCCAGTACAGAGTTAATTGTTTATGCTTAGATGTTAAGTTTTGTGTGTGTGTGTGTGTGTGTTCATCAGGTTGGATGAGGAGATGGAACTGAGGATCAGTGTACAGGAGCAGCTTTCGGCCGCACAGGATCATCTCAAACGGTGTGCCCTTAATCCCAGAATATTATCACTTCCTGTCAGACACACTGACGGACTGACACGCGCACACAGACTGGCTGCCCAGATCGGGAATCGAACCCGGGTCTCTCACATGGGAGCCCTGTGATGTTACCACTGTACCACACCAACCACGCACACACAGACTGACACGCAGACACAGACTGACCCGCGCACACACACACATACTGACTGACACACACAGATGGACAGTCTGTCTACATGCTTGTCTGTGTGTATCAGTGTGTCTGTGTATCTCTGTATGTGTGTGTGATTATGTGCATGTGTACAGATACAAGCAGGAGGACTGGCACTCTGAGACGGCGGTGCTTATCGAGCCACCGGAGGGCGCCGTTACACGGGTACGCAGTAAACCGCTAGCAAACGACCGGCCGTTTGTACCTGCTGTAACGTCAGTGAGAGCAGGAACGAACTCTGACTTGCTGTGTTTACTTGTTTCAGAGTCGAAGTGGAGGTCCAGGACTGGGCCGAATGCTACGTGGAGCTTTCTGTTCTCGTCAGAGGACCCCACTACTGGTGCTTCTGTACTTACTGACCATCCATGCCGTGCTGCTGCTGTGTCTGGGGGGGTATCTCTGAGAGAGAGAGAGAGAGAGAGAGAGATGACACTTTCTCTTGATGGAGAAACAGGATAACAAAGGGAGAGAATCTGTCTCTGAGAACTACATGAGACACGAACTGATTTATAAACAGGGCGAACCTTTTTTTTTTTTCCCCATAGCTAATTCGCCAAAGTCTTCCTCGTGGAGTTTCATCAACGTGGCCAAAACTCTCACTGCCAAGTCGACACTGTACGGCCACGGCCGTCAAAACGTCACCATATAGAATTAATGTAAGCGTTCGATCACATTCCAGCTGACTGATGAGCTGAGCTGTGTTGAGGAACATCTACATTCAGGAGTGGTACTGATGTATAATCCAGTGCAATGTCTGCCCGTTACTATACACTTTATATATTCATTATCCTAAAGACAGCAGCGTTTCTGAACAGGCGATGTCACATGACACATACAGTAATTACAAGATAACGATTTAGACATCCTACATGCACATTAAAGCAGTGGTCAGTGATTTCTAAGACAAACACCTTTTTTTCATATTGACCCAGCCTGATATAATAGGGACCAACCCACTTCCAACCTCCAACCAATCACAACAGAGTAGAAGTGACCTTTTTTTTTTTTTCCGGACCTCTGCAAAGTAGCAGATAGTGATTAACCAACCAATCAGGACACAATGGCATCTGTACCCGTCAGTCATGTTGTTTGTCAAATGAAAACGCCCCTGCATTCAGAATCTGTACAGTATGTGGGTGGTAGTCAAGCACAATCCTAAACCAGCAGCATTCACAGTGAAAACAGAGTCATTTTCTCTAGAGATAGGCGGAGTTTTCTGACACGAAGAGCGATATGATTGACAGGTAGGTGGAGGCGCTGCTGCGTCCTGATTGGTTGCTGGATCAGTAGGAGGAGACTTTTGTGTTCGACTTAAAAATCACTGCCGGCTGTCACTTAATTCGGTGTGATATTTTTAAACTTGCACCAAAATGTGTTTAGCTCACTTTTTCTCAACACTTTTGTTGTTGCCATAGAAACGACCAAATTAAGGATTCCAAGGAGCGTCTGATGTGGATGTCCGAGTCGAAACTCTGATTTCTTTATCTTGTAATTACTGCGATGACCATAAAATTCATTCCTTTATATATATATATATATTTTTTTTTTTTTTTTTTTATGTAGACGTTTTTTTGTTTTGTTTTTGTCTTTCCTGACCTTTTAGTTGCCATGGCAACTGACTAAACTAAACCTAACTGCAGCTTGTTATGAACAGTGCACGTTCCATGACCAGGGTTTTAATTTGGGCTTTTATGCTTTTTTAAATCAGATCAAGTTTAAATGTGAACAAAACAAAACAAAACAAAACACTAATTTCAGGGTTCAGGTGACTTTCCCACTAGTCCTGACAGCTCCTATCTGTTTTTTTTTATTGTGTTGGGATTGGGCGTGGTCCTGATGTTAACTCTTTGTTTACCAGGTGATTTGAAGCACAGCCCTGATTGGGCTTCCTGTTTGACCTGTATAACTGACCTGTAAATCATCCGTTTCCTCCTCTGTGGATCTTCGTAGGGGTTATTTTTCTGGAAATAAAGCTTATTTATACTAAGGGACAAGATGTTGAGTCTTCATATACACCGACGTCTGGTGTTTGTATTGTTGCGATCAAACTCACACATCGAATACAACAACTTCTCTTATTTATACGAATAGTTGTGAATAGTTAAGATACACTAGCGAGTTTTCCGTCCACAAAAGTTTTAGCAAATTATATTTTTACAAATAAACAATGACGTATTAAGTTTACAGGTACTGCCTTTAGACTTTACTCAGTAATATACTGGGGTAAGTAGAGGTTTTTAACCCCATATTTTCAGTCAACACAGAATTGACTTGACTGTGCTCTATAGCGCCATCTAGAGGAAGGTGATTGTAAATCCTGATTCTTTAAATTCTGTGGTAATTATACAGTACACGAGCTGTAATTATACACTATATTAATGGTGATGTTTGAGTCTAAGGATGTAATACCTTATTTTTTAGAACTAATTTATTCAGTACATACAGACACACACAAACATACACACGAATACCTACACACACACAAACATACACACTTATACATACACACACATAAACATACACACGAATACCTACACACACATAAACATACACACTTATACATACACACACATAAACATACACACATATACATACACACATATACATACACACATATACATACACACGAATACCTACACACACATAAACATACACACATATACATACACACACATAAACATACACACATATACATACACACATATACATACACACGAATACATACACACATATACATACACACATATACATACACACATACACATACACACATATACATACACACACATATACATACACACATATATACATACACACACCTACATACACACACATATACATACACACACATATACATACACACATATACATACACACTTATACATACACACACATATACATACACACGAATACCTACACACACATATACATACACACACATATACATACACACACACATACATACACACATATACATACACACACCTACATACACACACATATACATACACACACTTATACATACACACATATACATACACACACATATACATACACACATATACATACACACATATACATACACACACATATACATACACACATATACATACACACACATATACATACACACACATATACATACACACATATACATACACACACCTACATACACACACATATACATACACACACTTATACATACACACATATA
>JAOVVF010000014.1:16897394-16915299 GCA_028565595.1 Duopalatinus emarginatus | reverse complement strand
ATTTTTGATATAAGCGTAATTCGGTGATATTCCAATGGCTGGATCTGTGTGTTTGAAAAGAGAACGTTAAAAAAGGGAGGAAGCCTTAAACACGTATGATGTCGAGATCAGATCGATTATATACACACAATCTACACGTGCTGCGTCCTACCGACATTGTGATTAAATCATTTTCTAAATAATTTCGCTCTCGGGCAGCATCCCCCACTTTACACTATGGGGATGAATATCATAGTATTGCACAGTGCTCAAGAAAACTAAACAGACTCGAGCTCGTGAACGGCTCGGGAACCCTCGACACGTGATGTACACGTGCGTCTCGGTATGTAGCGAGGACAAAAATGGCTGCACGACACACTACACTACAGATAGTTATCGATAAAAGTCTACATCTCTACAGCACACACACACACACACACACACACACACACACAGCAGTCACAGTGATACACAAAGCAGTCCTCGGACACGTCTATGGAATGACGAAGAGCGTTCGCTTGCAATCTTTTTTTTTTTTTCCTTTTTTTTTTTTTTTTTTTAATTCACCTACACGATAACATTAAAAACATTTAGAAAGTCCTCCTGAAGCTGCGTCTAGGATACGTAAGAGGAACCTCTCCGTTACAAGAGGGTTTAATGGTCTTAATGGACTGATGCCTGTTACTTTGTCCCTTTTTTTTTTTCATCAAACACAATCTCACAAAATAAACAGATCTGAAAGAATTCCAACACATTTTAAGATGATATGAAAGTCTGACATCCTAAGACTTCAGCTGTTAAGCTCAGTGGTTTTGGATGCTGATGGACTTCTAATCTGAAGGTTGTGAGTTCAAATCCCACCACCACCAAACTACATTTAACACTCAACTGCTCAGTGCGTGAATGAGATAAGGAAGTCTACTACATAGCATGAATGTAAATTAGAGACAGTTTCTATTGGAAGATTTGAACTTGTATTAATAAATTGAAGAAGAAAAGAAATAATTAATTCTATAAAAAAAAAACAACTTTTGGTCATTAAAACTTTTGTGAGATTTTGTGAGCTTGTTAGGAATTTCTGATCAACCATAAATTTAAATTATTTAAAATTTATATTGTAAAGAATTGTAGATAAATTGTCGTGTAAAATGTGTAAATTCTTTACAACAAACAACATCAACCAGATCGTCAGGAATTCTTCAGAGCCTGGAGTCACTAAAACAGGTGTTCAGTCTGGAGCTCATGGTGTTACTAGTAACTAAGTAACTTCTTACTAAAGTTGATTTAAGATAAACAAACTGAAGATCGTTAAAATTTTTTTAATTCAAATCTGTCAGAATTTATTTAGTTAAAATATTTTAAATATTTATTTAAAATATTTAGTAGTCAAACGAATAAAAACTATTTTTTTTGGATCGTTAACAGAAATGTTTTTCTTATGAATTCTTACAAACCTGTGGTTGTGAGATTGTGTCACATTTAAACCCGTAATAAAGAACTTTATGGAATAATATGTTCAGACCATTAACTTTTATGGTTTTATATATATATATATATATATATATATATATTTTACCGAAATAAGAAAATAAAGGTCCTGAAAACGTGTTAATAATGAAACTTTTTAAAACCTGTTTATTATTTTAGACTTGATTAAAGTTTGTGGTTTTATTTTTGTATGTCAAATTTTGTGTATGTACAGAATTTACACGTCCTGTTACACCCTCCTGATATCTCAGTCTATAAGTACCACTATGAATTTTGTTTTATTATTTATTTATTTTTGCCTGGGTTCTTTCTTTATTTTTGTGATTGTATTTGTACTAGATGACTAGTCTCCTCATCAGACCAGTGACCTTTATGGTTACTAAACGTTTTTGAAATTTTTCACATTTTGACTGAATACTGAATTAAATTACTTTCAACTTTTTCCAATCATCATCATCAAAAAAAAAACAACAAAAAAAAACCGTCCAAAATAGTAAATTTTTGTCATCGTCGTTGTAGTTTTAAAGTACAGTGCAAAACAGTAGCCACATTGTAAAGAAGTCTGGCAGTAAAAGCATGGCTAAGGCTAACGCCACCGCGCAAAGAGGCAACAGAAAGTAAAAAAGTTCAATTTTGCACCTTCAAGGCCAAAAAAATGGTGACTTGTTCCCAAAGAACCAAAAGCTACAGCCACTAAGTGGAGAGTGTGCATGAGGAGAACGTTTCTCACCTCCCTGAAAATAATGGCAGTGTTTAAAAGCTTGTCTCTTAGAGTCAGTATATTACTATTACATACTGACTGTTCTGAAGAAATCAGCATCAGTTCAGATACAAAAAACGCAGAATTTTATCCTTAAACGGCTAAAAGGCCCGACGGTGTAGAATAAAATAGGATTTAAAAAAACATGCAGTTACCAAAAATATTAATTTCAAAGCTTTAACAAATTAAAAACGAAACTAAAAAGTTTCGATTGTTAGCGACGGTTAGCGAATTAACGTAAGGGGAAATCGTCAAGGATCGAATGACTTCGTGATTCTTCATGCTTGGGCTTTAAGGTTGAGATTTAGAGGTTTGAGGAATTTTGGGGGGAAATTAAAGAGGTGTACTAAGAATAATAAGAAATGAAGAAGTTTAAGAACTCATGTGCTTGTAGAACTTCCTGCATATTTATCCGACTGAACCATATCAGTTAATGGCCTACGTTTCCATACTAAAGTGTAATATACTGAAGATGTCCAACATATATATATATATATATTACAGTATTCCATGTTATACGCGGGGTCTCTCTTTCTTCTCTATGGTTATTTTTAATCATTCTTGGTTTTTTTATTACCCCTTAACTCGCATCCTGCAGGTTGAAATTTCATTCAGATATACATATATGTACTTGAAATATATATATGTATATATATATATGTATATATTTAACTGGAATGCTATAAGATAGATATGGTAACTCCTGCTGTTATTATATATTAGATTGGCTCTGCTATATCTGCATTTACATAATTTAAAATAGAATATCTTAGTAAAAACATCAAGTTATACACAGATTAGGAAACAGGTAACAACATACAAACACAAACTAGAAATCTTATTTTTTTGTCTGCATACGTATATATACACCTGTGGTACACGTTTTTTTTTCCATTCATGCGCTATCTACACAGATCATATTGCTTAAAAGAAGGGTTTAAGGGGGTTAAAGGTCATGGATGATGGTCAAAACAGCAGGCGAAGACAGGAAGGAGTGCTAAACACAACTTTTGACGTGTGTGTGTAAGGTGTGTGTGGGGGGTGGGTGGGTGCGGGGCAAGTGGGCGGTCAAAGTACCGACAACTATTATAAAAGGAGGCGTTTCATTGCCAAGACAAGAAGAAGATTTAAGAGGGTGTAAAGGATCCATACATCACTGAGGTATGTACACGCACTGGGTCAGGACCACTGAAAGGGGAGGGGTTAATGGCTAAAGGGGGCAGAGCTTTATTTTTTGACGGACAGCTGGGCGTCCACTTCTTCCTCCGGCTTAAGCACGTGCCACTGGGCGATGGGTCTCCGTGGGTTGGCCAGCATATCGGACCAGTGGCGGAGCTCGGTGCCTGTGCTGTTCAGCCCTACGAACACTTTACCGATAGCATCGTTTTTGCCGATCTTGTCATAGTCCAGAACGGTTATAACGATTTGAACTTTCTGTAAAGAGAGAAAACAAGAATACAGTTATTAACTTTGGAGACTAGATTTATTTGGTAAGACCTGAAAAGGATGTGAGCAGGAAATTTAGCCTGAGAGCTAAACGTGTGTGTGGTGTGTTGATTAGCAACGTTAGCAAAATTTGCTAACGTTGTTAGCAAAAAAACACAGAATACTTCCTCCTTGTAACCCCTCCTCCTCCTCCTCTCCACCCTCTTCTCCAGGGGGATGTTTAGTTAAATATGTCGGTCTAATCTGCTTGTTTTTTATAAGTTCAACTCTGTGGCAGGATCACGACTCTGGAACCTAACTAGCGTAACCGAGCTGTATTAATGAATCCAGTGTGCGGATTTGTAACCGCGCCTTTTTCTTTCAGTCACATCTTTCTGTCAGATACGTCTTGGATCTGTACCTTTTCTACAATATATACTATAAACACTCAGTTCTAGAATGCATTGGGTCATGATGACAGTGTGGTAGTGTTAATGAAGACTGGTGGTGTCAGAGTGGAGAGGTCTACAGGGGTTGGGGGGGGGGTAGGTTGGGTAGAAATCACCTACTGCTGGTCTTACTGTACACAATTTACACAACAGACGGTCATGTTATAGAGTGTTTCATTGTCCGACGCTGTGAGTGAAGAAGTAGCTTCTAAAAACAGACAGGCTCAAGTGACCATAAACAAGCCCTGGCAAAAATGATAGCATCACCACTCTTGGAGGGATGTTTTTTCTAATGGTTTAATTAAAAAAAAAGTTTTTAAATAAATAAAAAGGTTTTTTTTTAGATCAAGTAGAGGAAATATATATATATATATATATATATATATATAGAATAACTGTCATTAGCAGTTTTAAAACAAAGACTTCAGATTAAATGTGCTAATTAGCGCTCGGCTAAAAAAAAAACCGAGCGCTCACACCTTCAAAGATCTGGTGCACGAGGCGGACTGACATGAATTATGGCTCCAACACGAGAGATGTCAGCTGGAATAAAAAGGAGAACATTATAAAACTTTTTCAAGAAGGTAAATCATCACAGAATGTGGCAAAAGATGGTTGGTTGGTTGTTCCCAGTCAGCTTTGTCTAAAATCTGGACCAAGTGCGAACAAATTGGAAAGGTTGTCAAAGGGAAGCTTACAGGAGGACATAAAAGGTAATAGGTAAAAGGTAAAGAAATGAAAACACAAGTGGGTGGAGTCTGAAGTTAATGTCTGTGACCAAGATGTGAGAAATAGAAATAGATTTACAGGAAAGCCGAAGGAAAGCCGAAGGAAAGCCATCAATAACCCGTAAACAGGTCAGAAGAAGGTTTCAGTCGGCTGAAGACAAGCAGTCATGGGTTCCTGTGGATGACTGGATGAAAGTCATCTTCAGTGAGGAATCATGAATCAGCATTGGCAAGGCCATGATGCTGGAACTGCTGGTCCAGTGAAATTTAAGACAGTGACTGTGTGAATGTAACATTGCTGATGTTTGTATAAATGAAAAGGGAGAAATGAACTGAACATAAACCCGACTGTCATGCACTGATATGGCCGCTTGTAACCACTTCCGGTTCACGGTTATCACTTTCCGTGACCGGTATCTTTTGTGTTTTTTATCTTTTTTGCTTTTATTTTTTATTTTTGCACTCGTATTTTTTGATTCGAGAACAGTATAAGCGCGCTGAAGCGTGACGGAGCTCCGCCCCTAACACGGGCAGGCACTGCACAAACAGCGGAGCGTCACCCTCCCTCACTGGTTATGAGAGAGAGTGAATGAATGAGTAGGAGTGGTTTGCCATTATGTGGGGAGAATCACTTAGGAGCCAAGAGGCCGGTGCAGCAGAGAATCAAGAAAGTAAGAGGCGGTCCTTCCCGGCTGACAGAGAACCGATTGAGAGGCAAAGAGGAAAAAGCCCACAGGCCGGAAGAGATTGCGGCGGCTTCCCCGACATGGAAAAGTCCCCCAAAGGGAGTCACACTAAGCACATAACCTCTCCCTGACACTAATTATTACCTCAGGCCTGCGATCTTACATGACAACCCTCTATGAGGTCTGTTGTTTAGTAGCTTGCCCTGACCTCTTACTTGGTGCAAGAGAGCACGAAAATCCAAGGGTGTGACGGGAAGCCCTGGCCAAAGCTTTGCTTAAATAGAGACTCAGCCAGGTGATCCTCATCAGGTCTGATTGCCCCTGGGCTCCCCGGGACACCCAGAGACGACCGGCAAATTGACCAACGCCTAACAGTGAACAGCTGACTGAGCCAAGCAGAGGGAATAGCCTGTTCCCTGTTAGAGCTGGCTCACTAGGTCGGCTCCCTATGGTGGCAACAGAGGGAATTGACCGACCCCTAACAGAAATAACGTTTGGTGATGATGACGACTTTGGTTTTCAAGATGATCATGCATCTCATTACAGGAACAAACAATGGAAAAACCTTCCTTCAAGAGAAGACATGGAATGTCAATGACATGGCCTGCAAACAGTCTGGATCTTAATCCAATTGGAAAACTGGTGGGAATGGAAAAAAATGGTCAATGACGAGGCTCCAACCTGCAAAGCTTATCTGGTAACAGCAATAAGAGACAGCTGGAAGTGAACTGATGAATACTGTTCAGAACAGTATATAGCGAATAATCAGAACATTCACACAGGGTTTAACTTTATGTAAATGTTTATCAGGATCATAGTCGAACAGGAAGGTGTGTGATTGTGATTTGATTTGGTTTACGTTTTATAATCAGTAGTGTGGGTTTTTTGATGTTACTGAAACCATGGTAACCAACAGAATTGGTTACATCATGGTTATAAATATACGTTTTTTTTTTCCCTCACTGACTTAATGACCGGCTTTCTAAAGCTGAAAGATAACCTACAACTAATTGCCTTCTCCATTGATTGCATTGACAGATAAAGGTTTAAGATTTAAGGACCAGGCTGAGTTCTGGTTAAATGTGGCTAACAGATGGTCAATATGAATTATAGATTACAGATTGAGCTTCTTACAGAAGGATAACTGAGACTGCCATTAAGCTCTTGGGCATTTTGATAGAATCTGATTATTCCAGACAGCAGCTCACTGATCATTAGCAGGTTACAGAGCTCATGGTTTGGAGAGATGGAGGTAAACATCTGAGTAAAAGGTGACTCTGACTCCCAGACCTGGTTTGACCGATGAACAGATTTAAAAGAGATATAAAATTGGTTTATGTCTTGTTTATTTCTCTAAACTAAAACTGCGAAGCTTAGGACTGTAAATATAAGTCCAGGTTTTTATGATAATAATCAAATTGATTTCTGTGGAATTATTCACTGGATTCATCTGGACCCAGATACATTTAGCGGGTATCTTATGTAAGTCTTAAAAACATCCATATCTCATTAGAACGCAGGTTAAATCAGGCAGAAAGAGGCACTACAGCCTTCTGGGAAATCCATTTTTCCGCCTGTGCTGTAAAACCAAGGCAATTTTCCATATAATCAAATACCAAAGGAGCAGCGTAAAGTTATCTGTTTTTTTTTTTCCAAGAGAGTGGACTTCATATTTAATGAGTTACGAGTGGGATATTCTGATTAGCAGCTTTAGTGCTGAATTGAAAGCGGAGCCCACTCAGTAAAATCCTCTGAACCGTGAAATGCAAAATCAATTTCAAACACTTTGCACATATTTGCAACGCCGTCACCGAGCATGGATTTTAAAATGACTGTGAATCAGCTCTGTAAACTGGGTTTAGGGTCAGTTTTATTATTAAAGGTGTAAAACCAGATGCATCCCCTTACCTGGATTTGTTCGAATGGCACTTCGAAACTGAAGGACTCATTGTAGTAGGGGTTCAGAGTGTTCTTTTTGATTGTCGTCTTTTTCTTCTTCAGACGTTTACCGTTCTGCATCAGATGGATCTTCACGTACGGGTCTGTGAGAAGACACAGAAATGGAAACTTAAACATACATTCCTCTGAGACCCCCAACCGGCACTAGGTCTACCTTATGTTACACAGTATGACCCTAAGCCCTAACTGATCACCCCCATCAGGACCCGTTACAGACCGTACTTCATCCTACACATGGCACCCTTTACCTTAACGTCTCCCAGGTCATACTTCACACCTCTGAGTTCCAGATTCCATCCTAAACCTCACCAGCGAACGTCTCACAGACGGTCCCTGTCCTGTACTGGAGTCTAAATGTTTACACTCAAACCCCATATGAGCCTTTACAAATGATACTAAACCCTTACCAGATCCTACTTGACGCTTCCCAGATCCCACTTGATTCCTCCTTAGACCATTTCTAACCTTCTTGTGTTTGCTGTAATACAAGACCTTTGCCTGGTTTATACCTTTTCATTTCTTCTAGATATTCTCCAAGCTGGCTGTGTTATACATCCTATTATATCTGAATATTACACTATCCCTTTCTTTTCAGCTCTATAATGAACCAGGCATTAAACACCATTTGAGCCATAAATATGTGCAGCATAACCTCTACCAGATCCTGGCCTGGCCACACTGGAGGCTTTCCATTAATAATGAATAAAGTCACCCATTTATTGATTTATTAATCTTTAGTAATGACTTTATTCTGGTCAGTAGATCCAGAATAGAACCTCCTTCTCTTCCTCCCTTTCTCTCTCTCTCCCTCCCCGCCTCTCCCTCTTGGACTGGTCCGTCGTCTTTCAACACTTTCCATATTTCATGTTTTTTTTTATTGAGGTATCTCTTTGGGATTAATGAATTTCCTTGTTTCTAGCCACTGGTTCTGATAGTGCTGTAAAACCGCCTGGTTATTAGCTGCCGCGGTGCACCGCAGTGTATCATGCTAGCTAAAAGACTAGCCAGCTGGAGCACAGAGAGTTGAGGGCCATGCTCACGGATCCAGTAGTGTTTGGGCTCGAACCTGATGAATCTTCACATTAGTATCCCAGAACATTACTTACTGCACCACTACTGCCCCTAAATGTCATTCCAGGACAGCCTGGGCAGATAGCACCATTAGCCTGCTAGCTAGCATGCTAGAAGATGACGTTACAAACATGAGGTTTATTAAAGTGGTTCTAGCCGCGGTAAGATGAAAAACCTCCCAGAATGAATCTCTTTATATTTACTGTCTATTGCTTTGGTTGCTCCATGTGTCTGTAATAAAGCTTCACTTTGTACTTGTGATGATTTGATTTCATTTCATTATAGTTTTGCCTTCTAATAAATTTGATAGATGCAGGCCAACTGTACCGTATCCCACCTACATTACATCAGATAAACACACACATTGACCTGATCACGTCTCCTCCTTTATCTCACATTAGGCAAAATATATTTCTGACATTTAAAAACACCTGAATAAATGAAAACCTGGAGAAAAAAAACACCAGAAATCAATCTGCCAGGGGTCTACTGGGGCAAATGGAGATTTGTATGAGACATCCGGTATCTGTGAAGAAATTTACATTTACACCAAACCCACTGGGAGACAACAAAGATGGAAGGCATTTAGTTCACCAGAGTGCTTTAAGGCAAAAATCCCATTAAAAGAACTGACATGGAAGGTTAGAGGAAATAAAGTTTCAGCCAGAAAAAAAAAGTTAGATGCACTGTCCTGTCTGCCCCCTGGGGCATTAAGAAAATAGAAAATGTTTATCCTTTCCTCACCACATAAACACACCACATACATTTCCATCCAAATGTTCTGCATACTTTAGATTTGTGGCGGGGCGGGGACGTAGACTAACATAAAGAAGAACACTCGGTGTTTGCTGGGAATTTGTTAGGTTTTGTTGTTGTTGGTAAATTTAAATCTTTCAAGGTGTTCCGCAAGGTTCTGTGTTAGGCCCCCTTCTATTATTCATCTACACACACCTTTAGCTCTAACATTTGTCAGGTTCATTTCCAGGTTGATGTCACGACCTTAGTGCTTCGTTTCCGTTCTATATCCCTGCTGTCATGACAACATGATAAATCCGAATTTTATTAGTACATAAGTTAGATAATTCGTTCTATTTATTCTACGTCTTCATCACATCGTGTCTAGATTTCTACAACTTAGTACCACATACAAGGCACTGAACATTTTTGCATCCTTCTACCTTTATTTCATAGATGTGTGGCACATAGGTGATGACTGACTCTACCCAACCCCACCTTGGTCCATGTGTGACCCTTAATAATTCCATTTTAATCTCTTTTGGTCCATGCCAACACCATTTGGTAGATCTACCTAAAGACAACTGACACTCCTGACTTTAAACCTAGGAGGCCTCTTTGCACCATTTGGCCCCTTCTATTTATACTCCCCCAAATCCTGGTAGGCCATAGCAAGCCATCCTGAACACACAAAAGTTCAGGTAGTTTCTAGAAGCAGAGAAATGCGTTTATGGGTGACTTATATAGGTTTTTAAGTCAAATCTAAGAAGGGGTCATTATGGTCCTATCTGAACCCTTCCAAACCATAACAACCCTCAGATCCTACTTAAAACCCAGAAAAGACACCTTGACACCATTTAATCCCACTCGTCTTCTACTAGGCAACACCTGAGCTCACTTAACTAACCCTAACAATGTCCACCCATCCCCATAGTCCCTGCCTGACCCCTCCTGATCCCTAGCTAACATCTCATAGTTCCTAACTGACCATTCAGATATCTGACGAGTCCAAACCACACCTGACACACCTTCCAAGCCTCAACCTGTCCCCTTCTAGATCACCTCCTTACTCTCACTAGTACCTTTCCAGGCAGGAGTTGATCTCTCAAAGATCTTTTTTTTTTTTAGCCCAATTGACCACTCCTAGTCTTTAGGAGATCCCTAGTGGATCCCACTAAATACTACACAACCCTTCTTGACCATCTTCATCCTTACTCATATCTCACATGAACCCAAACAACACCATTTGACCCACCCATGACCCCACTCAAAAAAAAAATCCCAAATAATTATAACATTAATTCAGACTAAAGAAATGTGAAAACAAGCTTCAGGGACAAGCAGGAGGTCGTCTTTTTTTTCAGCTAGTAGGTGGCAAAGTGTTTAGAGTGTAGTGGATAGGTGTGTGTGTGTGTGTGTGTGTGTCAGTGTACAAAATGGTTTGCCTTTATCTCTACAAGAATCTTCTGCGGACTCACACACCTCTGTTCAGTTTTTATCTTCCACCGTCTTCACAACCCCGCTCCACCTTTCCATTACTCTCCGTCACCCAGTGTGTGTCCCACTTACCTTCTCGTACCTCTCCCTCATCTTCACTCACATGTGCTCTCGAAAAACCAGATAACGGAATAGACAATAGCTCACGTATGTTCAGAGGTTATGAAAGATGACGTTAGGGAGGAGAGATGTGGAAATGGATGGAGCACTGATCTTTATCTACCTTCTGCATGCTCCTGAAAATTTAATCCATTCTTCTTTTTAGTTAAATGTCATTCTGAGAGACTCAGCCCTTACGCTCTCTCTCTCTTTTCTCTCTCTCTCTCTCTTTTCTCTCTCTCTCTCTCTCTCTCTCTCTCTCTCTCTCTCTCCTGCTGATTGCTTTCATTTCCGTACCTGCAGTTGAGCAGATAAATAATAATAAAAATAATATCTCTGGCATTTACAGTCCCAGTCTGATGTTTTATTTATCTTCTTTATCATGTATACTGTATACACACACACACACACACACACACACACACACACACACACACACACACACATGGGTATAAAAGGTCTACACACCCCAGTTAGGATGAATGATTTCAAAGATTATAATCTGTAAAAATTTAATTAAAAATAAACTAAAATCATTCAGAAACAGAAAACGTACAATAACAGTGTTACATAAATTTACAAACCCTATTATAATTGGGGGCGTGGCTGTGTTCAGAATCAACCAATCACATTCAAACTTGAGCCCAGACCTGAAATCAACTGAGGATCTAATCTAATCTAATCTAATTAATACTGAAATTGAGTGAGTCTCTTTCTGTAAGTCTGTCTGTTAGTCTATCTGTCCATCAGTCTGTCTGTTTGTTAGTCTGTCTGTGAGTCTATCTGTCTATCAGTCTGTCTGTCAGTGAGTCTATTTGTCTATCAATCTGTCTGTATGTGTGTCTGTAAGTCTATCTGTCTATCAGTCTTTCTGTAAGTCTGTCTGTGGGACTGTTTATTAGTCTGTCTGTAAGTCTGTCAGTGAGTCTATTTGTCTATCAATCTGTCTGTATGTGTGTCTGTAAGTCTATCTGTCTATCAGTCTTTCTGTAAGTCTGTCTGTGGGACTGTTTATTAGTCTGTCTGTAAGTCTGTCAGTGAGTCTATTTGTCTATCAGTCTGTCTGTAAGTCTATCTGTCAGTCTTTCTGTCTGTGGGTTTATTTGTGTATCAGCCTGTCTATAAGTCTGTCTGTAAGTCTGTCAGTGAGTCTATCTGTCTATCAATCTGTCTGTAAGACTGTCAGTGAGTTTATTTGTCTACCAATCTGTCTGTAAGTCTGTCTGTGGGTCTATCTGTCTATCAGTCTGTCTGTATGTCTGTCAGTGAGTCTATTTGTCTATCAGTCGGTCTGTAAGTCTATCTGTCAGTCTGTCTCTCTATCAGTCTGTCTGTAAGTCTGTCAGTAAGTCTATCTGTCTATCAATCTGTCTGTAAGACTGTCAGTGAGTTTATTCGTCTATCAATCTGTCTGTAAGTCTGTCTGTGGGTCTATCTGTCTATCAGTCTGTCTGTATGTCTGTCAGTGAGTCTATTTGTCTATCAGTCTGTCTGTAAGACTATCTGTCAGTCTATCTGTAAGTCTGTCTGTAAGTCTATTTGTCTATTAGCCTGTCTGTAAGTCTGTCTGTGAGTCTATCTGTCTATCAGTCTGTCTGTTAGTCTATCGATCAGTCTTCTGTAAGTCTGTCAGTGAGTCTATCTGTCTATCGGTCTGTCTGTTGGTCTATCTATCAGTCTGTCTGTAAGTGTGTCAGTGGGTCTATCTGTCTATCAGTCTGACTGTTAGTCTATCTATCAGTCTGTCTGTAAGTCTGTCATTGGGTCTATCTGTCTATCAGTCTGTCTGTTAGTCTTCCTGTGGGTCTGTCTATCTGTGAGTCTATTTGTCTATTAGTCTGTCTGTAAGTCTGTCTGTGAGTCTATCTGTCTATAACAGACTCATGGCATCTGCTGTTGGAAAAAGAACGACTCTGCAACAAGACAGACAAACAGTCAGACGGACAGACTGATGGACAGACAGACAAAGAAAGTTTTTGATCAGTTGCCTAGCAACATGCAGCCAGAGATTTAGGGGACTGGTGATAAAATCTGTGACTGAAGAAACACAGAGGTCCAAAATCCCAGAGCCGTCTCAGACGTCTTTTAGGGTCATGATAACACTTCATCTTACACGACGGCAACAGTTTCTCAACCAGATGTAGTTTATTTACTGCAGAACGACACGCCATGGTCTTAACCCATTTATTGTTCAATCTGATGCTCTGTAAAGCAGTTAGATCCTGTTCACGCGTTATAGCAGCTATAAACGGTCATGCCTCTTTTTAAAATAACGAACAAAGTGCAGAGTCTACACTCATTCATAAATATATTGAATATATACATAAACTGAGTGTGGAGAAATGAGGAAGGCTGTGTGACAGTTTAGAACAGTTTCTCCTGTTTAAAGATGAATTTGAAACTAAAATAAAAATAGCACGCAGGTCTCATTTATCACTAATTACGTCTATTGTAATTGAAAGAGAGCGGATTGTGTGTTCCTGTCGACTGGCTGAGCGATTAGTCACCATAAACATGCTCCGAGTGAAGAAATGAAATAAATTACAGCCCGGTGATGAGTTATTATCTCTCTGTGCCAAGCTATGATGAAGATAGTCGCTAATTATTGGCATGATCAGCGCAGGACTATTGTTCTAACCGTGTGCTTTGATGCTGTTCCCTTTGGAAGAAGAAAACCACTCCTACATCCACAATTACACATCACGCACACCGTCTAACCAGCATTAGTGATGCCATTTTCAGGAAGGCTTTGAAACCGACAAAAAAAAAAAAAAAGCACGAAATGGAAGGGAAAAGCTTTCCAGTGCAATCTCTGGGCTTTGAAGACAGAGTGTGCTTGTTAAATTCGTGTTCAGTCATCTGGGATAAAAAAAGAAAAAAAAAGCATGGACAGAAAGGATTTTTCCATTTTGACATTTTCAGTGCAGAGAGATTTAAATTAGCCTGAATGGTTGAAAGCACTTCAGCTAGAACTTGTGCTAGCAACATGTCAGTGCTAACTCATCAGCACATGAAAAAGACAGTCCATCAGTATATCCGTGAGCTCTTAGAGACGGGTTAAAATCCCAAATCCTTTAAAAACCCATGCTGCCACAACGCTAGCAAATTAGCATATCAGACCTGACAACAGACACAAAACTAGCGGCTTTACTCTACAGCAGTGTTACATGTCTCAAAAGTACCAACATGTGCCGATCATGTATGTAACGTGATCATGTGTGAAACACAGAACCTTCATGTGTAAATAATGTGCGATGGGAAAAATCACCATGTCCAAACGAATGACTGAATAAACACAAGAATAAGAATACAGCACGACTCCGTCCACCACAAGTCAGTGAACAGGTAAATGGGGGATTAGTCGGAGAAGTAACCACGGAAACGAGAGCAAAATTAAACTTTCAGGTCTTGGCACAAATCGTTTAAATTTGACGAAAACCCAACAATCCCAACACGATGGTGTTAGCATCATGTTCAGTGCTACTTCTAAGCTACTTCTATGACTAATCCCCTCTTTCCACACTTTTAGAGGTGGTTTTCATCTTTATATTTTTTAATCATTATTAAAATGTGGCATTTTATAAGTAGCTGAACGTTTTTTCTCGACTCTGTTTGACCGATTATGTCTTCTGATGGTAGCTGGATTTACTGGAACTCATTGAGGGGGTCAAAACTTATGCAAACACAAACACTTTTATGTTTTTGCATCTCGTAAATAACGTTCTCCTAACGTTAGTCTATGGTTCGTTCCACAGGAAACCTTCTCTTCTTGTTATAATGTTTTCTGAAGGTTTCTAGTATTGCAGTAATTAGAGGAAGGCTAATACAACGCATCAGACTGTTCTCCAAAGGATCCCCAAAAGTTTCCATATTACAAATGTTAGAACAAACTGAACGACTCACCTGAAAGACCTCCGACGTCCATCTTCTTCAGGTTCTTGGCCTCCAGGATGACGACGGTCAGTTTTCCGGCAGTGGGAACGTAGCGCAGAGAGAAACAGATATCACCCAGCTTCTCTTGCTGAGGAGGAAAAAACAAAGATGAACACATGAAGTTTAGATCTTCAGACATGGACAGTGAAGATCAGCCATTTCTATTCTATTTTATTTATAATTTTCTGTTTTAGTAGATTTAGTAGTTTTTTTATTTGAAGTGTTTTTTCATTTTAATTATATTAATTAATTAAGGTTAAAATATTATTAAGTTTTAAATATTATTATTATTATTATTATTATTATTATTATTATTATTAATTATTTATTATATAAGACTTAAAACTCAAAAGGTTGAATTAGCTTGAAAATAAATACTGTTTTTATTTGTACATTAGCATTTTATATTGATTAAAATAATTAAAAATATATATTTTTTTGCGCCAGAACTCTGAAAACATATAACATACAACATATAACATCCATACTGCATATACTTACTTCATACTGTACATGATGAATACTGAATAATTTGGTAAAATTTGTTGGAAATATTTAATAAATAATCCAGATATTATGTGATTAATCTGTCTTTTCTTGTTTCTTAGATTTGGAGATCCTCAGGGGTGTATTTAAGGTCTGCTAACATAAAAACATATTTGATATAATTTTTATTGTATTTGGATGATCCATTAATTAACATTCTCTCTAAACAAAAAATTCATTAATTCATTAATTAACAAATAAATTATACATTAATTGTGAAGTTTAATATCATAGTTTAGTCTGTAAAACAGGATAGAAATATTCTGTGTTTAATAAAAAATAAAATAAATTTTATAATCATATAATTTTACACATTATATGATATTATATAATGATAAAAATTATTATAAAAACTTTGTTGTTTCCTAAGCACACTTAGATTTAGTAGATAAATAATCCAAAGAGATGCATTTATTTATTTATTTATTCGTTTGTTTATCTATTTATTTAAGGTTTTGATTTACATTTACATTTTTAATGACATTTATTAATATATTTATATTAATATTATTATGTAATCTACCAAAAAGTGTTTATTTTATTTTAAAAGGCTGTTCAGTCCCATCTGATCTTGGTGGACACTTGCATGGTTCTCCACCAATCTGAGGTTCTTCTCCTGATCGATGAGGCATTTAAACACTTAGAGGTGAGAAAACACCAGACTGGTCCTAACTAGAAGGTGTATTTATGGACATATTATATATGGGATGCTGTCCTACAGGACTGATGGATTATCCTATGAGTAGATCCTCAAAACGTCTTTGAGAAGTGTTTCCTCTTGACATCTCCATGTGGACCGAACACTTCAGGATTGATGTCTGTATTGACACCTTGCTCTAGCTGTCTCCATCTTGTTTTTATCCCTCCATCACCACCACCACTTGGGGAATAATTGACCTTTCCATAAACCAAACCATGCCACAGAAACAAGGTTCCCGTGACGACCAGCTCTTAAACACTATACACCATGACATTTAGCATGAAAATTGAATCTCCTGAACCCGTGCGAGGTGAAGTCACACGTTTATTAATGGGAGAGCGCCATGGCTGGATGATTAAGTGACATTTTCCCAGGAGATGGATTACCTTACTTTCCTTCAATTTCATTTCAAAAATCCATTAAAGAGAAAAAAACACACTTTTAACTGCAGAACTCTGGAGACCAGTGTTAATGTAGTGATTATCACATTTAATCATTATTAACCATTTTATCCATTATACCATTTTCTCAAACAGATCATTATTGCATGGTGAATGTTGGTGTTTGTTAGTAAATGTTAGTGTTTAAAGGGGAACATTGGTGTTTCTTAATAAACCAAAATTTACCACAGAACACCAACATTCGCCTTCAAACACTAACATTTACCAACAAACACCAACGTTCACCTTCAGACACTAACATTTACAAACAAACACCAACAAAACCACCATTCGCCTTCAAACACTAACATTTACCAAACTAACATTTGTTGTTTGTTGGTAAATGTTAGCGTCTGAAGGTGAACGCTTGTGTTTGTTGGTAAATGGTAGTGTTTGAAGTTAAATGGTGGTTTTGTTGGTGTTTGTTGGTAAATGTTAGTGTTTGAAGGTGAATGTTGGTGTTTGTTTGCAATTGTTAGTGTTTAAAGGTGAACATTGTTTTTTGTTGGTGTTTGTTGGTAGTTGTTAGTGTTTGAAGGTGAATGTTGGTTTTGTTGGTGTTTGTTGATAAATGGCAGTGTTTAAAGGTGAATGTTGGTGTTTGTTTGTAAATGTTAGTGTCTGAAGGGGAACGTTGGTGTTTGTTGGTAAATGGTAGTGTTTGAAGGTGAATGCTGGTGTTTGTTGGTAAATGGTAGTGTTTGAAGGTGAATGGTGTTTTTGTTTTTGTGTAAATGTTAGTGTTTAAAGGTGAACATTGTTTTTTGTTGGTGTTTGTTGATGTTTGTTGGTAAATGGTAGTGTTTGAAGGTGAATGCTGGCGTTTGTTGGTAAATGTTAGTGTTTAAAGGTGAATGGTGGTTTTGTTGGTGTTTGTTGGTAAATGTTAGTGTTTGAAGGTGAATGGTGGTTTTGTTGGTGTTTGTAAATGTTAGTGTCTGAAGGTGAACGTTGGTGTTTGTTGGTAAATGTTAGTGTTTGAAGGTGAATGCTGGTGTTTGTTGGTAAATGTTAGTGTTTGAAGTTAAATGGTGGTTTTGTTGGTGTTTGTTGGTAAATGTTAGTGTTTGAAGGTGAATGTTGGTGTTTGTTTGCAATTGTTAGTGTTTAAAGGTGAACATTGTTTTTTGTTGTGTTTGTTGGTAGTTGTTAGTGTTTGAAGGTGAATGTTGGTTTTGTTGGTGTTTGTAAATGTTAGTGTCTGAAGGTGAACGTTGGTGTTTGTTGGTAAATGTTAGTGTTTGAAGGTGAATGCTGGTGTTTGTTGGTAAATGTTAGTGTTTGAAGGTGAATGTTGGTGTTTGTTGGTAAATGTTAATGTTTGAAGGTGAATGTTGGTGTTTGTTGGTAAATGTTAGTGTTTGAAGGTGAATGCTGGTGTTTGTTGGTAAATGTTAGTGTTTGAAGGTG
>JAOVVF010000014.1:16776433-16790115 GCA_028565595.1 Duopalatinus emarginatus | reverse complement strand
AACAGCACCTCTACACCACCTGTCTACCACTTCAACAGCACCTCTACACCACCTGTCTACCACTTTAACAGCACCTCTACATCACCTGTCTACCACTTCAACAGCAGCTCTACACCACCTGTCTACCACTTCAACAGCAGCTCTACACCACCTGTCCACCACTTCAACAGCACCCTTTACACCACCTTTACACCACCTCTACACTACCTTTACACCACTTCAACAGCACCTCTACACCACCTGTCTACCACTTCTACAGCACTTCTACAGCACCTCTACACCACCTCACAGGGGAATGACTGTAAAAACATGTGGATAGAGCAAGTGAGTGAGGTGGGCCAGCTGACAGCATGGTGTGTTGTCAACAACCTGCAGATGAACGTCTCCAAGACCAAGGAGATGGTTGTGGACTTCAGGAGAGAGAGAGAAGAGGAGGACTTTATACACACCACTCCAAATTATGCAAACTACAGTTGAGAAAGTGACCAGCTTCAGGTACCTCGGTGTCTACATGTCTAAGGACCTGACATGGACTACACACATCTCCACCCAGATACAGAAGGCACGGCAGCGCTTATACCACCTCAGGAAGATGAGGAAATTCAAGATCTCCACGGCGCTGCTGAAAGTCTTCTATTCTGCTACCATCGGGTCTGTTCTTTCAGGGAGCATCACTACCTGGTTTGGTTCAGGGAGCATCACTACCTGGTATGGAACCTGCAGCTCCCAGGACAAGAAAGACCTTCAGAGAGTGATCTGATGCTCTGAGCACATCACCAGGACTGCACTGCCAAAACTTCAGGATATCTACCCCAGGAGACGTAGAGCATCTGGTAAGTGGATTATCAAGGACAGTTACCACCCAAACAGACTGTTTGAACAGTTACCCTCAGGGAAACGTCTCCACTCCATCAGGGACAGGACTGAGAGACAGAGGAGGAGTTTTTACCCTCAGGTGCTAATACCTCTGGACTGGCTTTCCTTCCAGTTCACTCCAGATCTGAGACACGTCCTCCTAATCCTGCAGAGTGACGTACTCACTTCTCCATCTCAGTTCAGTGTTAATTCAGTGTCTCAGTCTTCAGATTCATTTAGTCTGTCTTTAGTCCCGTCATCATGATTCATTACTGACTTACTGAAGGAGAAGGAGTACATTTATCATAGTGTAAAAGAAAATGTAATAACATTATATAAACTCTAACACACAGTTAAACACGGGGTTTAGTATTTATATTCCTATTATTATATTATTAAATAAATATTATTGACGTATTATTTATTCGTTTATTTAGTTTTTATTATTTATTTATTTTTATTTATATACTTTAATAAATAAGTATATCATTTCGCTTAGTTTCATTTTCTTATGCGTGCTTTTATTTAATTAAATAATAATAGTATATTTTAAATTATTATAATACATATAATACATAATTATTAAATTATAGTGATGTTACATAATAAAAGTCCCTATGTTTCCCTAAAGTTCCCCCAGGGTGGTAGGAGTGAGGTAATGGGTAGTGGGGGTATGTAGGATGTGGTTCATAAAGCACTGACTTTTCAAACCTTCATCTTCTTCACTATGTGTCCAGCTGTTCATGTGCATCAGGTTCATCCTCACTTTATCTCCATAACCTTTATTCATCACTCACAAAAGGTTACGCTGCTTTTCATGTCTCTAATTACATCAAGCCCAGCCGTCATCTTCCCTCTCCCTGGATGCTAAGGTGACATTTACCAAGCTCTTTACGAACTGACCACGTCCCTGACACCTACAATGAATCTCCACCAATTAAAGAGCCGTCTCATGGTGGACAACCAGGTTCCTGAGGACCAGAACGAGCTTCATTCTGGGCTTCATTAGTGGACAGGATGGATGCCTGGAATCCATGGTATCCATGTCTCCACCTGAGTACTCGCTATTCATGAGCCTCAGCTTTTAATTGACATTCTTCTTTCATCTGTTTACTGAGGGCTTGTACACAGAGGCATGTTGTGTACGTACATCAGTCAAGAAGCTTCCTGAGATATTACCTTCTATTCATTAAGGTCAAGAGGGCAGAACTAATCTGCTCCTTCATTAACAATACCAACAGGATAATATCTTAATTACTGAATACACCACTGACTTCCAAATGCAGCCTGGAACAAAAGCTCCGTTTTCTAAAACCAGGATGTTGGGACTTCAAATCCACCACAGAGGGTTCTTCATGATGGCCTTTCAGGTTGATCTGCTTGGCAGAACTGCTATATGTGGATAAGGTTGTAAACAAAGCCATACAACATGACTTTCCTCTTCTAAAAACCAGGGTCACATACTAGGAATCCTTAATTATCCAGTAAACCTCAAGGAACCCTTAAGGAACCCTCAAGGAACCTGCACTTGTTTCAGTTTCACCAGTCCATTTGGTTGCCAGACAAACCCCTGGTACGCACAGAGAGCACTTCATCTCTAATCAGTAGTTATATAAACCCTCAGTCCAGATTTGATTTCCTGGACATTATTTAAACGTGAAACTGAACGAGCTTTTTATAGGTGAACTTCCCACTGAACACGTTAGTGATTACAGTAATTATACTCGAACTTGTTTTGGAGTATTATGTGAAATAAAGGGATGAAATACGGCATGGAGAAAAAAAACCTCTCTTGGAGCCTTTAGAAGGATTGACAGCTGATTTGTTTGTCAGTGTCGGGGTGTCAGTCCGACAGCCATCATTAGGAGTAGAATGACATGTATATTTATGGCATTTGGAAGACGTCCTGACATTTATCTCATTCATATCACTGAGCAGTTGAGGCTTCAGGGTTGAGGTTCTCGCTCAGTTCCTGAGAAACACCACTTCCTGTAGCTGACCACACCCTGACTACAAGCTACTTTAGACTTTCACCATCATCACCATGGTCAGATTAGATGATCATAGTGCCATAAAAATCCTTGCTGTGTTTTTGCTGAGAGCCTGGTAGTGCTAGAAGTCTTGCCCAAGGACCCTTATTGGTGTAGGATAGCCTGGCTGCCCAGACCTGGAATTGAACCCTGGTCTTTCACATGGGAGCCATTGTTGTTAACTAGCACAGGTTTCTCCTTTCCTCATTTCTTTATTCCACTGATGATCACTGAAGCATCTCCACCTGTTTCCCCTCAACATTTCACTTCCGTCACGATACTCCGTCATAAAGATGTCACAGAGTCTGGTTTATTGTCACCACAGTCAACAATCCTGTTATCGGTTTCATTGTTCCGAGCAGCAGCTTTGTCTCTCTTTCACTCCACCACCAGTGTTTACATACGTTCACTATTCAGACTGGTTAACGTCAGTGAACGTGCTTGGGCTAAATTTGTGTCATCTGAATTTCCGTCTGGTGGCAGCTGTAGGATTGTGGTTACTGAGCCAACCTTGGGATGGGACGTTCTCGGGTTTGGTCCCCACAACCAACAAGACTTGACTGAAGTACCCTTGAGCAACACGTTCTTCTCCAGGCACTACTACCTTGTCCTGTATAGGTGTAAATCACTGCAACTAACCATGATTTACAGCACGGTTCCTGAGACTTCTGGTCTGGAGAACCCATGTAGTCAGCCAATATAATTCCATGGTCTCGTGTATGGTTTATGAGACATGGGCCAAACCTCCCTCTGGAGCCATCACTGGACTGATCTCTCTCTCATGAGTAGAGGAAGTAATTGGGCCCTCAAATATAATAAATGTATACAAACCAAGCAGTTGACGCTTGAGGGCCTTGCTGAAGGGCCAAGCAATGGAAGCTCAATGAGCTACTCACTGCCATATCAGTAATTCCTGTGTGTTTTCCTTTTACATTAATCTCACTAGCTAATGTAGCTAACTGTCTCCGAGAACCCCCGACTGGCTCACCGTGCTAATGATTCGTGTTCAGCAGCACGCAGATTAGATGCGAGTTCAGACTGAGGTCAATACCCCGAGTGATGAAATGCGGAATCATCACCAGCAGGTATCTCAACACTCCCTCATTCCCAGAGGAGCAAACAAAGCTACAAACAGGAAGTGGCAGGCGGTGATGATGAGAGCCGTGTTGGAACAGGCAGTCGAGTTAGAGAAAGATGTGGAAATGTCAGATTGTGGATGAGACACAGAGAGCTGGGGATGTTTTATTGCTTTTCTGTCCTGCTGTCACTCATAAAAAAAAAGAAGGGAATAAATGGATGTTGGGCCTCAGATCGAGACTTTACAACAGCCTCTCTATTTACTGGGATTTTCATTCGAGCTGTGTGGGTGAAAATTTAAGCGTATTGCAATTCTGGGTAAAGTTCAAAGAAAAGATCAAAGTCCCCGAAGCTGAAAGCTTTGAAGTGCTGCTGCGGAGACACAGAGACACCAATAGCTACCATTTCACTAGAACTGAAAGACAAATAAAGACTGTGGACACTCTGGACATACAGCTCCTCTGCTAGTAGAATGACTGGGTGTGTTGAACGGGTCAAATCTAAACCTTCACCAGGGTTAGATTAGACTGGATTGGATTGGATTAGGTTAGGTTAGATTAGATTAGATTAGTTCAGATTGGTTTAGGGTAGGTTAGATTGGATTAGGTTAGATTGGATTGGATTAGATTAGGTTAGGTTAGATTAGATTGGATTAGGTTAGGTTATATTGAATTAAATTGGATTAGGTTAGATTGGATTGAATTAGATTAGACTAGGTTAGATTGGATGAGGTTAGATTGGATTGGATTAGATTAAATTAGGTTAGATTGGATTAGGTTAGGTTAGATTGGATTAGATTAGGTTAGATTAGATTGGATTAGGTTATATTGAATTGGATTAGGTTAGATTGGATTGGATTAGATTGAATTAGATTAGACTAGGTTAGATTGGATGAGGTTAGATTGGATCGGATTAGGTTAGGTTACATGCGATTAGATTAAATTAGGTTAGACTGGATTGGATTATATTAGGTTAGATTGGATTGGATTGGATTATATTAGGTTAGATTGAATTAGGTTAGTTTAGATTGGATTGGTTTAGATTAGGTTAGATTGGATTGGATTATATTAGGTTAGATTGGATTGGATTATATTAGGTTAGATTGGATTGGATTATATTAGGTTAGATTGGATTAGGTTAGATTAGTGTGGGTTAAGTGTGGGCTAGAGGTTAGGATTAGATCTTAGGGTTAGGGGTTAGGGAATAAAGGTTAGGAGTTAGGTTATAGGAGTTAAGGTTGTAGTTAGGGATTAAGGTTAGGGTTATCAGACATGGACTAAAGTTAGGGATTATGAGATATGTAATAGGTTAGAGGTTAGGGATTAAGGTTAGGGTTAGGGGATTGGAGCTAGGGTTAGTGGTTAAAGATTAATATTGGAGGTTCAGGCTTAAGGAATTAAGGTAAGGAGTAGGGAATAGGGCCTAGGGTTAACAGTTGGGGAGAGCCTGGATACTGTCCTATCTGAATTATTCTTCTATATCTGGAGTCTAGTTTGATCAGGTTTGCATTGCTGTGGTGATACCTGAGCAGAGTCTGGAGGAGAGTCAGCTCCACCATGTGTGTATATTTTAAGGGTTTCTTAAGAAGATTAAAGCTAATTATTTGTGAAATCAGTCATAATGCACACAAAGGTTAGCGGTGAAGCTTCTCAGAAGGGGGTTAATTACTCCAGACTTCAAAGCAGCGTCAGTGAGGTGGGAAGGAGGAGCCACAGGAGGTCCTTCAGCACCAAGCTAGGTTACCGATGGAGCTGAGAGTGAGCTGGAGTGGGCAACTGATATCCAGACATTTACAGTTAGACAGATCTGGATAAAGACAGACTGGATGGTGATGAAGATGCCTTACTGAATAGTTTGTAGCCCAGTGGTTAAAACGTCTGATCAAAGGTCATGAGTTCAAATCCCATCACCACCAGGCTGCCACTACTGTCTCCTACAGAAAGGCCTTTACATTTACTGCACAGTCACGTAAATGAGGTAAATGTACACCAGTTTGGACGAGGACGTCCATCAAATCACAGCTGGACTCCGCCCACTCCAGCAGTTACTGTCTGATTACATCTCCCTGTGACATTTTCTAACAAACACACACTCCTCTGTACATGAAACATTAGATGGACCTCTCTGTAGCTGGCCTCCAGTCTGAAGAGCATCCCTAAAAGAACTCACTGAGATGAAGGCCTGGCACAGAAACCCTACTGAGGTTCATTTCCATACATTTATCCATTCTGCTCAGGAACCTGGTCTACAGAGTCATGGATTCTCACAGGTCTTCCAGAAGAACCTGTCAGGAACCGTATATGTAGGTGTGAATGTAGGTTCGTCAGTAACAGGGTGGAACAAAGCTCTCACAGAAGAGCTGCCCTTCAGCAAGGTGAAGCCTCTTTACTCCCTCACTCGCACTCCGTCTGCAGCTATTGAACCACGCCAACCAACGCAGACAGCCAGCAGACGCTCGGCCCCTAACAACAGACAGACGTGATAAAGATATTTCAGATCTATTCAATAACGCACCCGCGTGTCGGACAACAGCAGCAGAACAGAGGCGTAATATCCGCTGCTCAGATATTACCCCAGACTTTCATTAATGCTAAATCTGGAAGCCCATCTTCAGAATCTTATCCTACAATTACATCCTGCACACACACACACACACACACACCGGTGACGTGATCCGAGCATCAGAGAAACGTTCGATCCATAGCAGTATATGAAGATATGAATTTGAGACGGACAGCCTGGCATCTCAAACACGTCAGTAATGAGTAGCGTGGTTCTGAAGGCTGGAGCAGACACCATGAGATGTTCCTCACGGCTGAAAATGGAAATTCTTCACATTCAGGTGAGAAACCGTTTCATTTCTGTAGAAAGTGTGACATGATTCTGTTACCTGTTTGTTTCTAACAGGAAAAATGCCATGGTGTGTGTGTGTGTGTGTGTGTGTGTGTGTGAAGGTTTCATGAACATACACAATCTCATCAGTCCTCTATGATGGCAGTGTGTTTGGATTGTAGAAGGCTGTGTTCACTTCAGAACCAATGTTTTTTGTTCTGCTATCATCCAGCCGTCCGCGAGTGCAGCCTAATTATTCTTCTGAAGTCGGACGGCCTTTTCATTGTTGCCTCGACAGGCAAAAAAAAAAAAATGCGCCTATCAAACAATGCTGTTTTGGTGGAGAAATTAAATTCAAGACATGACTTGTGCTCTGGAGTCGACTGAAGGTAGGAGGATAATTAAATGCGATCCACACCATTGTTATTTTGTTGTGGTCTCTTCCTTTTCTTTTCTTCTCTCTCTGTGTCTCTCCACAGGCTGTGTGGACTCTGATAGGTGGAGGAGGTTCAGCTCCAGCCAAGCTGTCAATCACAGCCTCCTTTCCCTCGACATCAAAACGCAGCGATAATCAGGACTCTACAGATGAAAGAAGGAAAGAATCGCAGCCAAAGCCGCCGAGCACTCGGTCTGGAAAGCGCTTCGTCATCCATATTAAACGGCTGACATTTGACAGCAGGACAACTTGGCGCAGATGTGCGTAGACAGATTACAGAGTCGGCTTTCACCGAGCTAACACCCAACTAAATGTCACTTCTTCATACAGCATGTACACTCTTAAACGAGCGCCCAGTACCTGTGTTCGCAAAATTATACAGTACACAAATAGTTCGAGCCCGGGTTCTGGCTCACAGGGGAACCCTGAAGGTTCTGTCAGTTCTATTCAGGGTTCTGGGTGTAAACTCATCAACGACCAGAAATGTCTTCTGTTTTACTTTATTAACTAACTGATACAATTTTCATTATGAATTATATTATACGGCTTCAGGTTAGTGTCCCTATAAGGCTAATGCCCTCGAGGTTGCCCTATGAGGTCAGTGCCCTCGAGGTCGCCCTGTGAGGATAGTGCCTCTCGAGGTCGCCCTATGAGGCTGTTGCCCTCGAGGTCGCCCTGTGAGGTCAGTGCCCTCGAGGTCGCCCTGTGAGGTCAGTGCCCTCAAGGTTGCCCTATGAGGTCAGTGTCCTCGAGGTTGCCCTATGAGGTCAGTGCCCTCGAGGTTGCCCTATGAGGAAAGTGCCCTCGAGGTTGCCCTATGAGGTCAGTGCCCTCGAGGTTGCCCTATGAGGTCAGTGCCCTCGAGGTTGCCCTATGAGGTTAGTGCCCTCGCGGTTGCCCTATGAGGTTAGTGCCTTCAAGATTGCCCTATGAGGTTAGTGCCTTCAAGGTTGCCCTATGAGGTTAGTGCCCTCGAGATTGCCCTATGAGGTTAGGGCCTTCGAGGTCGCCCTATGAGGTTAGTGCCTTCGAGGTCACCCTATAAGGCTAGTGCCCTCGAGGTCGCCCTATTAGGCTAGTGTCTTCGAGGTCGCCCTATGAGGCTAGTGGCCTCGATGTCGCCCTATGAGGCTAGTGCCCTAGTGTGTGTGTTCACTAGTGATGGGTAAATCCCTCTGTGTGCAAGAACAGGAGGTCAATCACTTTCACTTTCACTTTGAACACTGTGAGTGTTAAGTAAAGGTTTAAAATATTTAAGAGTTTAATCGTATTGACTTTCGACTTTAATGACTGTTTGCCTTGCGCTGCATGAAGTCCCTCAAGATTATGTAAAACCTTACGATCCATTTTAGATCACATCCATCAGAGTGTGGTCTGATCTCACGCTTCAGCAGAAGAGATTAGACATGAGGAAAAGCCTTTAACAGGATCAATATCACAGAGTCACTTACATTTAAACAGAACCTTAAAAACTACATTTACTTCCTTCATCTTTATTCTTCTCTTTATTCCCCAGATTGGTCCCAAATTTTCATCATGCAGTGACACACACACACCTATGGGGTCAGTAGGAAGCCCCTATTCATGGCGGCAGTGGAACAGTAGGAGGATTAGGTGCCTTGCTCAAGGGCACTTCAGTCGTGTCCTGTTGGTTGTGGGGATCAAACGAGGACCTTCCAGTCACCATGCTGGTTCCTAAACCACAAGCCCATGGCCACCCCATGAAAAAGTATGATTGTACTATCTCTGGTTCAACTGATGGTTCAGACGTTAGCAGTGCCATAATTTAAAGAGAGAAGTGAATTAATGGTCCAGGTCTGGGTTTGTCCTTGCAGCAGTTTGTAATGCCGATACATGAACAGGAGCAGATGGAGTTAGACACGGCGCTCTGATTGATCCGAGGCGCACACTAAGCCTGAATAACAAACCCACAGAGGATCATCAGAAAAGCAGCTGTTTCTCCTCCAGGTACCAATCAGGGACAACGGCATGCGAGACGAATCACACCAGACAACTTTAGTGTGGAAAGGCGTCACGACAGAGCGGCCACAGTCAATCTCAGGGTTCAGTGATATGCTTTAAAGATATCGATTATTATCAGGACTGTTGTACATGAGAAAAGTATCAAATCGGTGCAGGTTCTCCGATTTGACACCTGGTTAACTCGCCTTCTTTTAAACCCTCGTCGAATATTTCAGTCTATTACATCAGCCGCACTGCAATAACATAACATTCAGGAAATAGTTTGTCAAAGTTTGGAGTAAAGTTTCCCCTGACCCCAACCCAAAGGCACCGAGTGACAGACTAAACGAAAGCTTTCCGTCTCGTTGTGTGAAAGATATACAAGAGGACCAAAATGCAGTGCCAGTTTGATTTGTCTGAGAAAATAAGAATTTAATTATTTAGCTCCAGAATAGCAGTGGAATAAATGGGAGCATCATCTAACAGCCCAGAGAACCCTGAGGTATTAGAGTCTGGAGAATTGATTCGATTTTTAAATCAACTTTACTTACATACAGTATCATCACATCTAAGACTGTAATGATCAGTGGGTTTATATAGGCTACAGTAGGGCCACAGGAATATGGGGGCCTAAGAACAGTCTTCTGGGAACACGGAACCCTGGGTATACGGGTCTCAAAATGGGGAACCCAGGAATGTTAAGAAACAGACATGATGCACTGGAAACCCAGAACCGTGAATATACTGGGAATATATTGAACCCTGAATCTTGGGAATATATTTAGAGACCTGGAACTATGGAACAATGACATTACACAGCCAACATAGAACCCCAGGAATATAGGGCTTCAGGAGTTAACATATATGCAGCCCTGGAAACACAGGCCTTAGGGATCGATATCTATAGGAACGCAGAGTTGGGTTCTGGGAATTTGGACCAATGAAATATAGGGCCATGGAAATATTGGGAATCTGGATATGAAACCATGTGAGTATTGGTTCATACATAGGGGCTTGGAGATTTAGAACCCTGTAAGGCCATTGAAATAAAGCAAACTTTAGGATCCCTGGAAATATAGACCCATGACACCGTTTGGACCACAGGGCCATGGGAACATGAAGAGTAAATTAAACCATAGGCATATACGGCTCTGAGAACGAAGCATCCAACAAACGGGAATATACAGCTTTGGAAATATAGGACCAGGAAACAGTGAAGCTGTGAACCTGTGAACCTAAATGCCTTTATAGCCCTGCAAATATCAGACTACACAATGAGCCCTGGGAAGATTGAGCTCAGGAAACATGGCATCCTGAAAATATAGACCCTGGTAATGTGGGTCCATTGGGGACACATTGAAGAGTCTGGAGAAAATATGGCCCTGGAAACACATATTATAGTATATAGTGTAATATTTCCAGAAATACCATAAACTGGGGTAGAGACAGCTGAGAACACCTTATGAAATAAAGTGACGCTGGAGTTATAGAACCCCGCAGAGCCATGAAAGCCTCTGAAAGTTCAAAATATGGTTGTTTTTGCTCTAGAGATGTTTATATCTCAGTTTCTACCAATTTATTTATAGCCAGGTCCTAGCCTATTATCTCAGTCTCTCTCTATTGCACAACAGATAAGAGGTAAATACTGCCTGGTGTGAATGCAAAGCTGTAAAGGCAACAAAATAAACACAGAAAAACAAACCACAGGCGGTGTTGAATTAGCAAGATTTTGAAAGTCCGACTCGATGCCACGTGGCTACTTAGAGCCGGTCTGATATCCTCCACTGTATTGTGATTATAGCCACTGAGCTGTAATCCGGCCTGTGCTCTTAATCCAAACCAGGCTAATGTTACTAATCTGCAGCGAGCGATCCACGACGGCCACAATGTCGGTCCAGTGTTTCAGCCTGTAGCAGCTGCAGACTCCATTATTGAGTGTGTTATTGCTCTGCTGTCGAGCCCCATGATAGATTTAAATCTTCATCCAGTCACTGCTCTCGACGAGCCCATTAAGAGAGAATGACAGCGCCAGGAATCAGGCACGGCTGTAATCACGCAATCAAAATGCATTATTTGGCTTCTCCAGGTGCGTACTGTACTCAATTGATTCCCATCGAGCTCGTCTCTATGGAAATCGGTATTCACGCGTTGATTATGTTGAGCGGAGATAGAGTGAGATGGAGGGAGGAGGGGGGGGGATGGGGGATGCGATGATATTATGGGATGAGATGTAATTACGGTCACAGTGACGGAGTGCTTTTCAGCTGAAGAGCGATCACCAAATCTCTATATTGGATCTTTACTCCAAACTGCACACTGATTAAACGTTTACGGAATGTGTGATTGTGGCCTGAAGGTTGTGGGTTAAAATCCCAAGGCTGTCGATTAACCCTCAAGTACCGAGTGGGTCAGTGGGTACGGGCTCTGGGTTACTGATCAGGAGATCAAGCTGCCATTGTTGGGCCCTTGAGCAAGACCTTTAACCCTCTCTGGTTCAGGGACACCATACCATGACTAACCCTGGTCTCTTGCTTCCTAACAAGCCATGATATCCAGAAGTGCTGTGATGTATCCTGGTGCCTCTGGTGAGTGAAGTGAGGACACCCAGGCAGTCAATCTGATATGGCCCAAACCTGGGAGATACCTGCATTTAGTTGTGGCCCACATACCGCATGGAATGATGGCACAGAAGAGGACCAGAGGTGGATGCCACCACTGCCAGAAACAGCCCACCATGTCAGAATATAGCTACATATAGCTGCAAGTGAAAGTGAAAGTGAACTATTTGCCTACAGAGGAATGTGACCTCCGGATTTAACCCGTCCGTGCAGTGAAACACACACACCAGTGAACACACCTGCCCGGAGCGGGGGCAGCCCCAAACCATAGCGCCCAGGGAGCACTTGGAGGAGTTAGTTGCCTTGCTCAAGGGCACCTCAGTCGTGTCTTGCCCTGGGTGGGGATCGAACCCGCGACCTTCCGGTCACGAGACTGGTTCCCTAAACACAACGCCGCGACTGCCCCCAGATGTACTACCATCTACCAGAGATAACAGTAGTGACAAACTACAAGTCACATGGTTCTAGTGTAAGTAGGGTAAGTTACTCTAGAGCCACGTGTTCCCCCCATCTCTATAACACATGCTGGGAGGTGAATCGGACTGAATTATAATTTGCCGTTAGGTGTGAATGTTTGACCAGAGATAAACCCCCAACTGACGTCCTCATGTCCTTCCATGAGACATAAAATGAAAAAGCGTGAGAAAGTGTTTTGATGAAATGGATCTAATCGCCTGACAAAAGCTTGCTAACAAGCACCGACAGTTTAGTGTGTGGTAGGTGTGGAGCAAGTGTTCGAGGTTAATGAGCAGATTTATTACCCACAATTCCCCCGAGGAGAAACGGAATCTCAACACAAACTCTACATGCTCCTGATCCGTTTTAAACGTCACTTCCTCAGCAGCAGGGATCTGATCTGATTGGATAATATTAGACTGAGGGGCGGAGCTATAACTAAGGTACAGGAAGTGTTTAACCAGTGATGTTTACACACAGGGTTGAGATCCCCCCCCCCACCCCCTCCCCCCTGGTAGAGTCCTTTAGACGTGTATTAAAGGCAGGGTGACATGTCTTAGCTACACTTTATGACTAACCATAAAACTACATGAAAGGCAGCCGTAAGTGTAAACAGCCTTTGATCTGGTGGTTCTCCAGGCGTCTTTACAGTACACGATCATCACGGTGAAATACGCGACACGCCTCATGATTCACGCCTCACAATCGATTCATACAGCATAAAGAAACGTGACCTTTGGAGAGAAAGAGGGATGAGAAAAGGAAGAATATCGGTGAATGGTGACAGATGGCACATGAAAAGGAGAAGAGAGAGAAGATAAAAACAGGATATGGGGGGGGGGGGCGAAGCAGAGTATCTAACTTCATCTACGAGCCATGTTACTAGGCAACTCTCATTGAAACGCTGGTGTAATTCAGACGGAACCCGAGCGGTTCTCAGCACAGGAACTCAAACACGCCTCAGCAAGGGGGCTAAAGTGGGCTGAAAATAGTCCACCTTTCAAGTGCATGGCTTGGTAGGACGGCGTGTCGGGGAGATGTATGCCAATTTCATTACTGGGATTCAGTTCAGCTTTCCTGCAGGTGGCATCCACACATCATCATCATCTTCCATTTATTAGATTTATTTACTTGGCAAATGATTTTACATACTTTACTATGTGTCTTAAAGTGGGCCAGAATCCAGTTCAAGACTCATCATCATCATCCTCATCATCATCATCATCATAATAGTAATAAGAGCTCTGATTCTTAACTTGCTGCAGTGATGTGGTTTTGTAGTGCTGTGAGGCTCCAGTGATGTGGTTTTGTGGTGTTGTGGTGCTCCAGTGATGTGGTTTTGTAGTGTTGTGGTGCTGCAGTGATGTGGTTTTGTAGTGTTGTGGTGCTGCAGTGATGTGGTTTTGTAGTGTTGTG
>JAOVVF010000014.1:16581291-16593903 GCA_028565595.1 Duopalatinus emarginatus | reverse complement strand
GTGTGTGTGTTTCACTGCACGGATGGGTTAAATGCAGAGGTCACATTCCTTCTGTGTGCAAACACAGTAAGGCAAATCGTTCACTTTCACTTTCACTTACTTTTAGCAGTGTGTGGAGGTTTCCTGCAGGTTTCCTTCTGGAAAATGAAATTAGCATATTCATAGAGGTCGAGGTAAGCATGAAGCGCTCTAAAAGTGCTACGACAAAGTGCTTAACTTAGACCCGGCATTCCGACTGGCTCTATAATTGGAGTCTTGTAAACGTTAATATTTAATATTTTTAAATTATTAGTCGATATTCACTCTAACCCCAGTCACACACACTACACAGGCTGAGGAAAAAATCCTAGAGGAAATACTGAAGTTCCTTATTTAAAACAGGAAGTAGGGCAGAAAGCAGAATGACCTGAATGAGTGAGTTATTTTAGGTGTGTTTAGAATGACACAGCTCAGAATGTGTGTGTGTGTGTGTGTGTGTTTTCAGATATGTTGAGCTGTGAGCTGCAGTAACATACTTACTCTGGAGAAGTATCATGGAACCTGGAACTGACACACAGGGAGATCCGGACAAACCTCTGGTGAGCAACACACACACACACACACACACACACACACACACACATAGGAGCAGAGATGGCTCCTGTTGGCCAGGTTCTCACCTGCTTCAGAACCAGTTTTGATCGTCTGACAAGCGGTCTCAATGCTGGAGCTGATATGCACATACATACATACATACTTATACCGCCAACGGAACAAGGCTACATCGGGAACTTAGTCACAGTCTCAATGAAATCAAAGACGCAGCAGTCTCTAGATTCTTACCGTGTACTTTGCTGAAGATAGATGCAGTCCAGGTTATTCTCTAGGGAGCAGACCTTGGAGAGCAAGGTGGACAGGAGAGCTAGCCGGTTTGGCTTTGTTCTTGGTCTAGCACAAACTCGTACACGGCTACCGCTGCCCTTCTCTTTTTGGCTACCATCGCCAGGCGATGTCGAGGACTGGGGGTGTGGTCGCCATAGCAAGCCGAGACAGTACAACTTCTCATGCAGCTCATCATCTGGTGTCTGGTCCAGCAGCTTTCTGTGAATGAAGTCTACATCAGCTGTGGTAAGGCACAGCACCCGATCATTTGGAGGAGGGGTGGTCTATTCTGTGCCTTGAAACGAGTGTAGAAATTGTTCGGCACATCTGGAAGGCAGGCATCCCTTTTACAGATTGGTGGTGTTGTCCTGTAGTTGCCCTACCACATGTGCTGTGTGTTGCTTGAAGTAACACTGGATGATCAGACTGTGTGCACGCGTTGCCCTTCTGATGGCCTGGGACAGTTGGATCCTCACTGGTTTAAGGGCTACCTTGTCACCTGCTTTGTGTGTTTTGCACACAACTGTTAACTGCAGTTCGTTAACAGAAATTTCTCCATACACTTCACAAAGCTCAATGTCTAACACGGTCTCCTAACACCTCCACTTCTACCGCAGAACTATTGAGACCATCCTCTTCCACTGCATCATTGTGTTGCTTCAGTTATACAGTCTCAGTGGTCAGAGTGGCCCAATGAATCAATGGTCTGACCTTCACAACCTGGACAGTGACTATGTCAGGCGGTTAGTTTAGAAGGCAGACAGCATTCGCAGAGACGCAACACACCCTGGACACTGCCTGTTCGACGTATTACCATCTGGTATCCAAATGGGAAACAAAGAGAGTGTAGAGAAAAAAAATACAAAGAACACACAAGTAGACTGAGAAGCAGCTTCTTTCCAAAAGCTATGGCCTCTAGGACATATTTTCTTCTCTACACTCTCTTTGTTTCCCATTTGGATACCAGGTTACCAGGATGGTAATAAGTCGAACAGGCAGTGTCTAGGGTGTGTTGTGTCTTTGCTAATGCTGTCTGCCTTCTAAACTAACCGCCTGACATAGTCACTGTCCAGGTTGTGAAGGTCAGACCATTGATTCATTGGGCCATCCTGACCACTGAGACTGTATAACTGGAGCATCTGATAATCAGTGTTACCATTTGGCCACTGGATGGTACGTGATGGAAAACTGACATCTGGCAAGAGGAGTTCATGCTGACTTTGGGTATTCCAGATTTCGGTGGTTGGTAAAGATCTGAAACGGATATCGGACCCCCTCGATCCAGTGTCTCCGCTCCTCAAAGACTAACTGCATTGTCCAGTTTTCTGTAATAAATACAAGGACGCAGTCTTCCTCCATTTTTTTTCTATAAGCAAAAACCTGTAGAGATGTGGTAGAGACGTGAATGTGGCCTTTGCAGGGCTTTCTTCATGCATTTCACTATTGTCTCCTGTTCAGTGTATAAGAGTGGAAAGATGCGGTAAGGGGGGAACCCTCTGGGAGTAGGTTGATGGCACAGCCATAATCATGAGTAAATGGGAGATCACTGGCCCTGACTTTGCTGAATGCCTCTTGTAGGTCCATTTACTCTGGAGGAATCTTGATTGGGTGCCCATCTCCAGGGTTTCTACTGAGGTAGAGTTGGCCTGGACATCTGCAAACAGCAGAACCATGACCACGGAAATATTAAATATATATTAAATGCTATGAAATTTGGGGGTTATGAAACTGCATTCATGGGAACCCTAGCATGACAGGATGCCATGCTGAAACAGGACTAGAAGAGAGATTATTTCAAAACGCACTGCACTGGTTTGCAGATGAAAAGGACAAGTGCAGTGGGAGACAACTCCGGTCCTGATCGAAGCCCCATCGATTGCACAAATATGTGGCTTACATTGTAGTTGCCATAGTTGTCTTATAACCTTATGCATTTAATGATGTAATGGGCAGCCGTGGCCTAGTGGCTAGGGAACCGGGTCTTGTGACTGGAAGGTTGTGGGTTCGATCCCCGCCCAGAGCAAGACACGACTGAGGTGCCCTTGAGCAAGGCACCGAACTCCCCCAAGTGATTCCCAGGTGCCATGGTTTGGGGCTGCCCCCCTGCTCTGGACAAGTGTGTACACTGCCCCCTAGTGTTCACTGGTGTGTGTGTTTCACCACACAGATGTGTTGAGGTCAAATTCCCTTTGTGTGCAGACACAGTAGGCAAATAGTTCACTTTCACTTATGTTTCTGGTGGCCCCCGAGTCTATCCAGGAAACAAGTTATCTGGACTCAGTGGGATGAAGATGAAGATTGTCAAGAAATCGTCAGTAGTCCTGCAGTGGAAACACAAACGCAGGTGATGACATCTCTCTCTTTCGGACTCTCTGGCAGGACTTTTTTGACATCGGTTTGGAAATGGGTTGTTGGCTAAGCAAATCATCTAGTCAGATGCCAAGATCCCTATTGAGGGTAGGTGGGATAACTGGCATATCACTTGGGATGAGCCACTTGGGTACAGGACTGCAGAAAGCAAGGGAGGAAGGTTGGTAACCACCTGGGAGAGCTGTTCAACTAGGGCATGAAGCTAGGCCAGATGCTGATGATGTTCACTGACAAGCCTGTCTTGGTTATCAACCGCTTCAACCGTTGTGTCCATGATGGTGGCGAAGTATTTCGTTATGAACATATATGTGGGTGGACAAAATTACAGGTATTTATTAAAAGCAAAAACAGGCAGAAGGTCAGGCGGAATGCAAACAAGCTCTCCGAGTCAAAAACAAGAATCAAAATACAAAAACAGAAGAGAATCACATGTAGAATCAATCTGAAGAAACTAAAGCTTGGTACAGGCCCACAATGAATTCCAAATAATTATCATAAAAGAAAAGACAGGGTTTAAATAGGCACAAACACATACACAGGATCACTGAAACTCCAAACGTGTGAACATGAATCAGGTAAGACTGAGACTGAGAATGGGTGGAATATGAAGCACCGGAGACGGCCATGTTCTTCTGCTGCTGTGAGCTGAGGCTATTTATACACTGATAATAATAATAATTATATTCTAATAGTAATTATACTCTAATGAATAATTAATATCCCATGAACAATTTGTGGTGTCTGTTAAAGTAGATGAACACAATTAGAATTACCATTATTAAATACAGTTTCCAGCTTCCTGTGTGTGTGTGTGTGTGTGTGTGTGTGTGTGTGTGTGTGTGTGTGTGTTCACGTGTGCTTGCCACTGTGGTTTTGTTTTCTGTTGCACATGTTATTTTAACTAATGCTTCTTTTTTGTCTTTTTATCTCTTTTTGTGTTAACTGGATCATGTGTGTGTTTTGTCTGATTGTGTGTGTGTGTGTGTGTGTGTGTGTGTGGCTGTGTCTGTTGCTGGGTGTGTGTAGCATCATGCAGAGAACAGAGAGCATCCTACCCCCTCAGGTAAGCAGCTGGCCTCAAGCTGTCTCCTTTGTATGTGTGTGCCTTTGAATCCACAAATTAAAATAGAAACAACTCTGAGTGGTTGTGCTTTGAAGACCATATAAGGAAATGGGAGTAGGTCTGAGTGGGTGTGTCTCAAAGGTTATTAATGAGAATATGGGTGTGTCTTCGAGGTCATATTAAGGCATTTAATTTACACTCCATTGAAGAGGCTAAGGGTTACAGGAGAGCAGGCATGGGACGAGTGACAGTAAAACAATAATTATAGAAATTATATACTGGAATTATAATATAATAAATGATAAATATATCATATCAAATATAAACTAGAGAGTGCGGTTCCTGCAGAAACTGCAAGTGTGTTGCGCTCTGTGCCAATCAGACGTTGCCTCTCTGTGATGTCACAACTATAGCGTGTCTTATTGGACAAGACGTTGCCTTTCTGTGACATCACAGTTATAGCGTGGTTACCATTGTAACAGCCAAACAGTGGCTTTTGTTGATAGCTGTTACCATGGTAACAGACAAACAGTGGCTTCTGTTGACGGCTGTTACCATGGTAACAGACAAACAGTGGCTTTTGTTAATGTCTGTTATCATGGTAACAGACAAACAGTGGCTTTTGTTAATGTCTGTTACCATGGTAACAGAGAAACAGTGGCTTTTGTTGATTGCTGTTACCATGGTAGCCAAACCCATAATGCGACATCTGATTGGATGATATTTTCCCCGGAAAAACGAGTGTAGCAGACAAATGGATGAATATTTCCAAAATCTGTATGTAAGCACACTTCTCCTAAACATTCTGCACATCGTAGTCTTTGTCCGGTGTTAATATCTCGAAAACTGTAGGAGGAGAAAGTGACCGAATATCAGAAAAATATCGGAATATCGGAAAAATAACAATAATATTTGGAAGAGCAATGCAACACTATAATTATATAAATATATTATAGAAAACTTTTTTTCTGATTAACACCACACAGAACACAGTTCAGACTGGATGTTTAGCATTGATACATATATGGGTGTGTCGGAAAAACCTCAGATAAAAATGTGGGCGTGTCTGAAAGACCTCAGATAAAAATGTGGGCGTGTCTGGAAGACCTCAGATAAAAACGTGGGCGTTTTTGAAAGACCTCAGATAAAAATGTGGGCGTGTCTGAAAGACCGCAGATAAAAATGTGGGCGTGTCTGAGAGACCACTTTGTGTGTTGTGTGTTCCTGTAGGTGGCGTGATGCCTGGTGATAATGTGAGTGTTCTGACTCCGGGTAGGATGAGGAAGGAGGCGGGGCTTCATCTGCAGACCACTGGCAGCACCCTAAGTCCCGGATCCAATCCAGGACATGGTGAGAGCACACACCTTCACACTGATGTGTGTGTGTGTGTGTGTGTGTGTGTGTGTGTGTGTACAGTTTGTGTTAATCATCAGTAGGGGGCAGCAGATCCTAAAATATCATGGAGTTTAAATAAGGTAAGGAAAAATCTGATGGAATAAAAAACATTCCTTGATTTTCCGGTGTATCAATTCTGACCATATTAAACACAGATGAGATGAAAAGTTATCAATCCCTCGTATCAATCCCTGTTTCTGAAGGGAGACAGAGACGGAGAGATTGGATTATAGTGGATTAGTGGACGTGAGCTGTTCACCAATCACTGAGCTTCTTCCTAATGCGTCCTTCAGCCATGTCCAATAAGGAGAGAGAGAGAGAGAGAGAGAGAGAGAGAGAGAGAGCGAGAATGTGTGTCTGTGTGTGTCTGTGTGTGTGATTGTGTATTACTGCTAACACTCAAGTTACTTCGCTGGACATAAGACAAGTACAGTATAGTGTAGTAGAGCTGTGTGTGTGTGTGTGTGTGTGTGTGTGAGAGAGAGAGAGAGAGCGAGAGAGTAGCTCCTCGTTGGTTTGTTAATTCAGCAGTACCACAGGATTTAGAGTGATCATTGGAGTCTGCAGAGATAGCATTATTAGCATTATTAGCATTGGCGTTAGCAGCATTAGCATTAGCAGGCTGTATGTGTGTCAGTCTAATACTAACGTAGTAACTAACATAGTGCTAGACGATATGGCACAAAATTTATATTGTGATATATTCCTTAATATCAGTCGATACGATATGATTCTGATATTGATATAAATAATTTAAAGGCCTCAAAATAAAAAACTGCCAAGACTCCCTACAATAAAAGTCTGTACCCATTAATGTCTGAAAACCTAACCTCCTCCTACAAAAACTATAATACTTTAGAAATGAAAATAGTGTAAATAAATCAATGTTTTATCAACTTCTATTTGCATATAGACTTTATATACCAAAAAAAAACCCTCAAACATAAATCTCTAGGCCAGAGGTCACTAATAAGCAGACCGCAGTCCAGACCCGGACCCGGACCCAGACAGACCAAACCCTATAAACAGTATAATATTGAGTATTATTAATTTTAACAAAGTATTTCTTTTTCAGTCAGCGTCACTTTTCTAGCATTTCCGGTTGTGGGTTGATCAGACCAATCGCATGTGTTGTTGGTATCACATGTGATGCTTCTGATTAAGATGTGTGTATTATGATAAGTGCGTCACACACACACATGCGGTAGACTGGAGTGGAGAAAGAGTGGTGTGAATAAAGCGAGACGCAGAAAAGCTCGTTCACGTGGTGGAGCTGTACACAGAGAAACTGCGGAAAACTGAAATTTTAACCAGAAACGTTAATTCTTCAGACGCACATGTCTCATGTTCTGAGACCTATTTAAGTCTGATCTCAGGACACAGAATACAGTCATAGCCACTCAAGTCTGAATCCACAGAAAACCAACTTTAATTATTTTTTATTAAATTATAATTGTTCTATAATTTGATTTGATTTGAACCCTAGAGGTTTCTGACAAGAAATACAAGCTGGTCTATATTATCGGGCTTCTGAGCTGCTCTTTTGCATCTGACAATGTTGGCACATTTGCTTACAACCCTCTCGGAAGAGGAGCTTGTTGGAAGTTATTTTTGATAGACCTTCCACCAATCCAGAGGGTTTGAGTCATTTTCAGCATCTGGAGACATAAGATAGTTGCCGGACTCTCTTTCAAGTGCTCGCTGTGCACTCATTTTGCATCTAAAATATCCTGTGCTGGAGCCAAACCGAGCCGAGTCTAGCCTATCTGGCTAGATAACCACGCACTGACACAGCCAGTCTACGGAGTCCGATTGTGTTCAGCTCTTCTTCAATGCGGTGAACTGACAGCGGCACCCTGTAATAAACGTCTGTCAGTGACAGATGCTGTAAATAATATATATCGAAATACTGCAAAAATTATATCACTGTTTTTGAAATAATTCTTATCGCGGTAAATACAGATATCGAATTATTGTCCAGGACTAAACTAACACTTAAACAAATACATCTCACTTGAATATTATGTATTAAAGCAGTGTTCTGAAACCTGTTCAGAGGTGGCTGTTGCATCATTAGGATTCACTCTCATGATGTCCTGACAATAGGGTAGACCCTTGTACACTGCACTTTCAGGAGCCCTGTCGTCCATCCATTTTTTAATTTTGGAGGCATCTTATTAATATTAATTACCACGACGCCAACCAGTCACTACTGCACAAAGGATGGTACTTCAGATTTACACAGTGTGTACTTAGCTGGTTTTAGGACTGCTGGTTAACATGTTTCTTGTATGCCGTGATCACCCATCATTTCCCTTTTTGTCACAATGAAAATACACATAATATTCTGAATGTGTGTTTAGAGCTGCTGTGCACATTGCAAATATTGCATCCTGATATCATAGATACAATAGTCTAAGCATTTTTACAGCAAATAACAGGGACCAGCATAGGAGAGAGAGTGAGAAGGAAAAAGAGGTTAAAATGATCATTCTTTTTTTAACAGTACAGTTAAAGACCAACTACGCTTGCTGCTGCTTTTTCTAACAAATATCAACGTCACCAGAGCTGTAGTGAGTCAGGAACAGACAACAGATGGAGTGAGGGAGGGAACAAGGGAGCAGAAAAGAGTGAGACTGTGTGTAGAAGAGTGTTTGCAGTGTTGAGTGGCTGGCTCAGCTCAAGCGGTATCCGTTTGTCTGTTGTAGATTTGCATTTGTGTAGTGTATGGGTGTAAGAAAAGGTTTAGCCATTAAACGCTACCGCTGCTAAGGGTGAGACTCCACTCCTCATAATGAAGGACGAAGGAATTGTGAGTCAGCGTCGTTTCTCCATGTGTGGTGCAATTGGATCTGTTCATCCTGAAAGACAGAAACTTATCCGCAATGCCTCATTCGGGGGCTACAACGAGACAACAAACCGCCTTGCAGGTAAAGAGCTAATTGACACCTCACCAAACCATCTCACAGTTAACAAAATAATAAATGGCTTTACATGGAATACAATTACAAACAACATTATACATAACCTAATTTTCAACACCTCACAGGCAACGAAATAACAAACCACCTCAGAGGGACAGAGATCGACAATAAACTAGAGAGTGCGGTTCCTGCAGAAACTGCGAGAGTGTTGCGCTCTGTGCCAATCAGACATTGCCCCTCTGTGACATCACAGTTATAGCGCGGTTACCATGGTAACAGCCAAACAGTGGCTTCTGTTGATAGCTGCTACCATGGTTACAGCCAAACAGTGGCTTCTGTTGATATCTGTTAACATGGTAACAGCCTAATAGTGGCTTTTGTTAATGTCTGTTGGCATGGTAACAGACAAACTGTGGCTTTTGTTGATGGCTGTTACAATGGTAGCCAAACACATAATGCAATGTCTAATTGGACGATATTTTCCCTGGAAAAACGAGCGTAGCAGACAAATGGATGAAAATTTCCAAAATCTGTATGTAAGCACACTTCTCCTAAACATTCCGCACATTCTAGTCTTTGTCCTGTGTCGATATCTCTAAAACTGTAGAAGGAGAAAGCGACCGAAAATCAGCTGGAAAAATGGAAGAACAATATAGTAACACTATAATAATAAGGAGATACAGTAAGGAAAGGACAAATAAAGAAAAGCTTGGAATTTAGGTAACAGTTAATAAAGTGACTAAGATCCAGGTGAATCTGAATTATTGTCCATTGTGAGGTATTGAACTGTGTGACTAAAATCATTGTAGTCCATTCCTAATTAGTCCAGCAACAGGAGGTCTGAGCTATCTCGGCTGTAGTGAGACTGATTGTAGAGTCTGATGGCAGTGGCCAGGAAGGACCTTACATGTTGCTCCTTGGAACAATGTACCTGCTTCAGTCGGTTACTGAGCACACTTCCTATAATGGTATAGAGAGAGTGGGTGGCATTGTCTATAGTTGTTAACACATTATTAATTGTCCTTTATTCAGGGAGTCCAGCTTAACTCAAATGACTGAGCCAGCCCTCTTAATCCGCTTGTTCATTTTGCTCTTCGAAGCACTAGTTGAGATGCTGTTGGCTCGACACACAACAGCGTAAAATTGATCACTAGCGGTGACAGACTGGTAGAAGATCCACAGCAAAGATGTGCACAGACCAAAGGGTCGCAGTTTCCACAGGAAATAGAGGCAACTCAGTCTCTTCTTGTACACAGCATCTGTGTTAGTAGTCCACTCTAGACTGTCACCTATGGTGAATTACCATTGAGCCTGGAGGCTGGTGCGGAAGAGAATCAGGATTTGAGGGGCTGTCCTTCCCAGTCTGAAAGAGGATGAGCCCGAAGGCTAGAGAAAATGGCGTGACTTCTCTAATATGGAGAAAGTCACCCAGATAAAAAGGAGTCAGAGCAAATGCCTTATCTTTCTCAAAAATTTTACCTTGTTACCTCGCCCCCTTGGGGCAACCAATGACCCTCTGTAAGGTCCACTGTTACCAGTGTCCCTGACCTCTTACTTAATGCAAGAGAGCACAGAAATCTAAGGGTGAAACGGGGAGTCCTGGCTGAGGATCTGCTTAAATAGAGACTCAGCCAGGTGTTCCCCATCAGATCTGGGCTCCTTGGGACACCCAAAGGCGACAGACTGAATAGGTCTGCTCCCTCTGGTGGCAGCATAGGGAATTGACTGACCACTAACACAGATGGCATGAGCCAAAGTTGTATGTGAAGTCTGATGTACAGATTAAATACGAAGGGAGCAACACAGTTCCTTGAGGAGCTTCTGTGCTGCACGTAGCCATGTCTGACACACAACACTGTAGTCTCACAAACTGTGGTCTACCAGTCAGATAGTCCATAATGCATGAAATGATGAAGCACTCAAGATATCAAATAACATAATTCTCACAGTGCTGCCCATGTTGTTAAGGTGTGTATATGCTCTGTTCAGAAGGTAGATTACTGCATCCTCAACTTCAGTGTCATACTGGTAAGCGACTGAAAACAGTTCAAAGTCTGGTTTGAAAATAACTTCTTTAACGATAATGTGACTAGGATTAAACCACCGATTATTCACAAACACAACAAGCCCTCCACCTTTATAGAGGAAGCCATAGCCTTGTGGTTAAGGAACTCCCCTTGGGACCAGAAGGGCTCACGTTCAAGCCCCATATCTGCCAAGACTCGACTGAAGTGCCATCTTTGATCTTAACCTTAAGCTCCGTCTGAACCCTCTTCATTTCTTCCCTGTTGCATATTCTGAAAGCTCTTTTGGTTGAGGAAGGATTTTAGATTGCTCCATGGTTTGTTGTTGGCACCTTTATAGAGGAAGCCATAGCCTTGTGGTTAAGGGACTCGCCTTGGGACTGGAAGGTCCCACGTTCAAGCCCCGTATCCGCCAAGACTCGAGTGAAGTGCCCTTGAGCAAGGCATTTAATCCCCAACTGCTCCTGGGGCGCTGTGGATAAAGGGCATGTGTGCCTACTGCCCCTAGTGTGTGTGTTTCACTGCATGGATGGATTAAATGCGGACCCTAACATTAAACATTAGGTACTAATAGGATAAGAACTAATATTAGTAACTAATAGAAAAACTTATGTCTCTTTTAGCTTTTAAAAAAGTTGTTTTTAAATAAAAATGTTTATTGAATGCCACTGTGGTGATGGTTTGGTACACACACATTGTGTAGGAAAAAAAAGCTGCAGGACTCAAAAGATGCTCTGTGTGGTGTGTGTGTGTGTTTACAGGTTTTGAACGGAAGGAGGACATCCTACCTCTAAAAGAGGATTCATCTCTGTCCATATCTAAAAGCAAGGTAACACACACACACACACACACACACACACCACAAAACCTATTTAAGAGCAATTGTCAAAGCTCTCTCTGTCTGTGTGCATCTGTGTGTGTGCGTGTGTGTGTGTGTTTGTGTGTGCGTGTGTGTGTGTGTGTGTGTGTGTATTCTGACCCACAGTCTGAGTCTAAACTGTATAATGGATCAGATAAAGATGTCTCAACCCCAGCTAACAAACTTACCAAGAAAGAGTCTCTGAAGGTAAGAGCTCCTACTCCCTAAAACCCTAAACCCTACTCCCTATACACCTTACTCCCTACACCCTACAAACCTAAATCCTAAACCCCAAACCATTCTCTCTATACTCTACTCCCTTCTCCTCTTCTCACACCCTACTCCCTACACTCTACTCCCTACACTCTACTCCCTACTCCCTACACTCTACTCCCTACACCCTACACTCTACACCCTACACTCTACTCCCTACACTCTACTCTCTACACCCTACACTCTACACCCTACACTCTACTCCCTACACTCTACTCCCTACACTCTACTCTCTACACCCTACATTCCACTCTCTACTCCCTACACCCTACTCTCTACTCTCTACACCCTGCACTCCACTCTCTACTCCCTACACCTTCTCTACTCTCTACACCCTACTCTCTACACCCTACTGTCTACTCCCTACACCCTACTGTCTACACTCTACACCCTACACTCTACTCCCTACACTCTACTCCATACACTCTACACCCTACACTCTACTCCCTACACTCTACTCTCTACACCCTACTGTCTACTCTCTACACCCTACTCTCTACACCCTACTGCCTACTCCCTACACCCTACTCTCTACACTCTACTCCCTACACCCTACACTTTACACCCTACACTCTACTCCCTACACTCTACTCCCTACACCCTACACTCTACACCCTACACTCTACTCCCTACACTCTACTCCCTACACCCTACACTCTACACCCTACACTCTACTCCCTACACCCTACACTCTACACCCTACACTCTACTCCCTACACTCTACTCCCTACAACCTACACTCTACACCCTACACTCTACTCCCTACACTTTCAATTCAATTCAATTCAATTTTATTTGTATAGCGCCTTTAACAATGAACATTGTCTCAAAGCAGCTTTACAG
>JAOVVF010000014.1:16565072-16577229 GCA_028565595.1 Duopalatinus emarginatus | reverse complement strand
TACACTCTACTCCCTACACCCTACACTCTACACCCTACACTCTACTCCCTACACTCTACTCTCTACACCCTACACTCCACTCTCTACTCCCTACACCCTACTCTCTACTCTCTACACCCTACTCTCTACACCCTACTGTCTACTCCCTACACCCTACTCTCTACTCTCTACTCCCTACTCTCTACACCCTTCTCCCTACACCCTACTCTAAATTCACATTTATTTTTACCATAATTAGAAGGTCCTAAATGATTTGAAGTTCTATAGTGAGGTTAAGGTCTGTCCCCTAACCACAACACTCTGCACGTCTGCAGCCTGAGCTATGTGTATGAAAACCACAGTCAGGTGTAAAGACAAAACACTGTGGATTGGAATCTTCCAATTGATTCGCCAATTATAAGATACTCTAATGAAGCTAAATTTCAAGTTTGTACAGTTTCACAATCCATCTAACACGACAAAAAATAAATCAGAATCGCACCAATAATGCCACAGATGATTTTCAGCTAGTTATCAAATGTCCTAGATTTAGTGGTCAAATACGGAAAAAAGTGTTAAAAAGACTTATCTTTGTGTTTGTGTGTGTGTGTGTGTGTGAAGGTCCAGAAGAAGAACTACAGGGAAGAGAAGAAGCGAGCAACTAAAGAGCTGCTGAGCACAATCACTGATCCGTCAGTCATTGTCATGGCTGACTGGCTTAAGGTGTGTGTGTGTGTGTGTGTGTGTTTTGGGAGGTGGGGGCACATCAGTCACTTTTTTAGCTCTTATGATTAATTTCCCTAATTATTATATCTGTATTAGTTTGTATAACGATTCCAATTTTGTGTGTACGTGTGTCAGATCCGTGGCTCTCTGAAGAGTTGGACGAAGCTGTGGTGTGTGTTGAAGCCAGGTGTGTTACTGATCTATAAAAGTCAGAAGAGTGATCAGTGGGTGGGCACGGTGCTGCTGAGCGCATGTGAACTCATCGAGAGGCCTTCAAAGAAAAACGGCTTCTGCTTTAAACTGTTCCACCCGTTGGAGCAGTCCATATGGGCCATCAAGGTATTCCACACACACACACTTCTTGGCTGTTTGGATAAGATCAAGTGTTGTATCTGTTCTAATCAGTTTAATATCTGATATAAAAGCATTTCGCTGCAGGTTAAATGTATGTATAATTGTGTATAATTGTGTATGTGACAAATAAAACTTTGAAACACACACACATACACACACACACTGTTCATAGTGGCAGCCAGGTTCTTATGGTCAGGCCACACAACAAGAGGGAGCTCGGCACCCTGCAGGCAGTGTCTCTACTTTTCCAGGGCCAACTTGACGGCCAAGTTCCTGGTTGCCCAGGTCGTAGCTCCGTTCAGCTGGAGTCGTCGGGAGAAAAAGGCGCAGGGAGTTATGGGGGCCTGCACGCTGGGAGAGAATGGCCCTGATGGCCTGATGAGGCATCCACTTTCCCTCTGAACTGCTTAATGTGATCTGGTTGAACAAGGACAGGAGGTGAAAAAGGAATTGAGCTTACAGAAGGCAGCATCAGCTTCGGGGTCAAAGTGAACTTTAACTTAGTGGAAGTGAGCTGAGTGAGGGGGGCAGAAACTAATTTTGAATAAACGTTCCAAAAAAGTTAGCCCCAGGAAGCCCAGGAAGTATTGCAGTTCCTTTCGATTGATGGGGATGGGCCATTCCTCCACAGCGCAGATCTTTTCCGGGTCAGCCCTCACCTGTCCACTTTTCACGGGAAACTCCAGGAAGGAGACAGAGCACCTTACTCAACACCTCGCTGAGGTCATGGTAAATACAGGGTACCTGAGACAGATAGGGCGGTTCCTTGGGAGACGGGGATGGCTGGCCGGAGACAGGTTGTGTAGCAGAATTCCCCCCAGTCACAGATCTCTCATCCTCCAGTCAATCCAATGGTTATGAAGGGTTGCCCGAGGACTAGTGGAGACTTGGGAGTGTTAATCACAGAGAAGGAGATGTCCTCCTGATGATTACCAGACAGACATTGTGATGGGTATGATGCGATGGTTGACCTGGACCAACATGCATCCATTCAGGGCATAGGAGGCTAAGGGGATATTTAAATGATCAGCGAGACCTTTGTCCAGGAGGTTCTCTTTGGCCCCGCAATCTAGCAGACAAATGACCCAATGTGGTAAGACCAATAATCTGGTGGTGAATGGAGTTCCCAGGTCGCATTATGAAGAGTTGCTGATCAGACGGTGAGTGGAATCCGGTGTGCTGAGTTAGTGATGTCAGTGGCAAGGCAACGCGGGCATGCAGGAATGATCTGTAGCCACAAGGGGGAAGCAGGAGAAAGAAAAGGGGGCACGGGGAAAAAAGGTAAAACAAGAGAATGGGAAAAGCAGGAGAAAACAGGGAATAAAGAGGGAACCTAACAGCTCCTTTGTCTTGCTGACATTGATGTGGAGACCAGAGTTTCTAATCACTCCATCACCACTGATGTTAGGGTTACTGGGTGATACTGGGCAATAGACATGCGGGCTGGGGTTTCTTTAAGACAGGAACAATGACGGACTGCTTGAAGCATGTTGGTACGATGCCCAGCGTTAGAGAGAGATTAAAGATGTCTGTGAATACCGGAGATAGCTGGTCTGCACAGGCTTTTAGGACTCGTCCGCAGATTCAGTCGGGTCCTGCTGCCTTCCTGGTATTCTCTCTCTCTTTGTACATCTCTCTCTGTGATGATGAAGGGACTCTGATCTCTGACACACTCCCCTCTTAATTAGCAGCACCATTAGCGCTGTTAGTGTCATTAGCACTGCTGACAGCTTTGAAGCAAGAATAGAATGTGTTTAGGTCATTCGCCAGAAATGAGTCTGCACTCTCCAATCTCTAGGGTGGGCGCTTGTAGTCCATTATTGTATGGAGCCCTTGCCACAGGTCCCTAGATCCACCTTGCTAGAACTGTGACTTTAGTTTCCTTCTGTAGCGCCACTTCGTACTCCGGAGGACACAGCCTTGTACTCGTCCATGTTTTTGCTGATGAGCCCTGCGTTGTAGGCAGCAGTGCAAGTGTTCAGAGCATCGCGGATGGTTGAGTCCACCCACGGCTTCTGGTTGGGAAACCTCTTAACAATCTTTTGAACTGTGTCCTCAGTTAGTTTCCCAACAAATCACACAGCCGCTTCCGTAAACACATGGATGTCATCAGAGCTGTGTCGGAACATGTCCCAGTTGGCGTCATCCAGAGTGCCCTGCAGGGCAGCCACCAATTGGTCTGTCCACCGCGCGACCTCCTGCGAACCGGAACTTCTTGTTTCTTCCTTTGTTTGTATTTTGGCATGAGGAAGATGGTGGCATGGTTTAACTTTCCAAACGGTGTCTGCGCTTGTGCCATGTAACTGTCCTTATGTGATGTGTGGCAATGTGTGGTCCTGTGTCCTGTTGCCCCTGGTGATGTGCTGGTGGAAGTTTGGCGCTACATGTTTAAGGTTGGCATAGTTAAAGTCTCCAACCACAATGAGTGCAGTGTCCCTGTGATAAGTCTGGAACTGTGTGAGAGCATCATGAAGCTCACACAGTGCAGTGTCGTTGTTGACTTGGGGTGGGATATAAGCTGTGCAGACTATAACTGAACTGAACTCCCGAGGAAGGTAGCTTGAGGGTGAACAGCTCCATGTTGGGTGTGCAGGAGTGTGTGAGAGTCACAACATTGGCACTGTTGCACCACTTGTTGTTCACCATAACACACACTCCACCACCTTTTGACTTCCCTGATTCCATCGTCCTGTCCAAACGGTGCACCGAGAAGAACTCCGCTGTCCACCATCACTTCCAATAATCGATTATTTACTTTCACCTCTATTGTTGGATATCTCTCCGGCCCTGATGACACCAGCTGACACCCTCTCTCAGGTTCTCTGGGCACCTCTAAAACCATGGTTCCTGAATCCTCCTCTGAAATTTCCTCTGCAGTTTACACTGAATTTACCTCCTGTCCACAATTATAACATCTTTTAAAAATCCTCTTCCTCTTCCTAAATTTCCTTGACCTCTCCAGGTCTGTGCTTGTCCAAAAACTGGTTGTGGACAAGAAATGACTGGAACCAGCGATGGTGGCTGGGATGATTGGGCTTGAACCTGATTTGGCTGTGGTTGTGGTAATGGTTGATTTAGCGGAGACTGCCTCTGTACAACCAAAGCCTGCATCTTCTCCTTCTTGCTATCCACCAGTTGTATTTGATTACGTTTTCTAACCCTAAGTTTAGTCTCTTAATAAATCCCATGGCAGGCTGCATTCCCACCATAATCTCTTTCAACTTCAAAATCCAAGGATGTGCTCCATCTGTGTAAAGTATTACAGAAAATTATTCATTCAAATCATCATTACAGAAAATTTTAACCTAAATGTAGTCTGCGAAAGTGAATGACTCGAAAAGTTGGCGTAAGTCGTAAGGTCGGCATTAAGGAGCTTATTCATCTCCCACTCTCAGATCATCTTGTTCAGGACTTCTGACTGTCCCAAGATTTAAACTGACATTTGTAGTTGGCAGATTTCAAAAGTTTAGAATTATCTGCTTCAGTCTCTTTGTGACTGGTCCTCACTCTCCTCCTTTTCTCTTTACTTTTTACTACTGTTCCTTATTCTTTTCTCTGTAAAGTGTCCTTGGGAATGTGAAATTGTTAAAATGATGATGATGATTATTATTATTATTATTATTATTATTATTATTATTATTATTATTACTATAACACTGACATTAAAATCACAGCACTCACTTTTCTCTGAAAAATTCAAGAGAATTAATTCAATACTGTTCTGTACTTAAGGGCCACACTAATGTGGAAGCAGGCGCACACTCCACACACTCTCCACAAACCACACACTCATAAATATCATATGTCGTTTTATGGTTATATCATATTTGTGTGTGTTTGTTTGTCAGGGACCTAAAGGAGAGACTGTTGGTTCCATCACTCAGCCTCTACCCAGCAGCCATCTCATATTCCGAGCTGCATCAGAGTCAGATGGTAACGTATGGCATATATATACATATACAGATATACACATACAAAAATTTAAATTCTGGATTATTTTATGATGAGAAGTTGGACATGATGGTAATAAGGGAAAACACACTGAGATAACATGAGGAAGAAACCTTAAGAAGAACCTGACCGGAACCCATCCTCATCTGGGTGGTTCTGATAGTGTGATTATAAATGGTGTTTATAAGTGGTTGGTGTGGTACAGTGGTAACATCATTGGCTCCCATGTGAGAGACCTGGGTTTGATTACCGGTCTGGGCAGCCAGTCTGTGCTACACCAATAAGGGTCCTTGGGCAAGACCTCTAACACTACGTTGGCCTCCTGTAATACCACTAACCTTGTAAGTTGCTCTGGATAAGACTGTCTGCTACATGCCATAAATGTAAATTATAAATAATCACCAGGTATATAGATAAAATGTACAGACAGAAAATTAATTATACTTTCATTCATTCAGACATTTCACCTAATTACTATTGGCACTTTCATCACAATCTGAAATGAAGCCAACTATTGTGGCAAATTTGGTGGTAACAGTAAAACAGCGTAACAGTGAAAGCTGATACAGTGTTTCTGAATAATATGACCCAAAGGTAACATATACAGAGAAAATAATAATGGACCTAAAACAGAACCTTGTGGAACACCAAACTTTACCTTACTGTGTATAGAATAGTCACCATTAACATCTACAAACTGATAACGGTCACTCAAATAAGACCTGAACCAGGACAAGGCTGTTCCCTTAACTCTAACTACATTCTCTTACCTATGAAGGAGAATAACGTGATCAATGGTGTCAGAAGCTGCACTTAAGTCAAGCAATACAAGCAGGGAGACACAACCCTGATCAAAGGCCAGTAACAGGTCATTTACAACTTTAACCAGCGCTGTCTCTGTGTTATGATGAGGCCTAAATCCTTACTCAGTTAAAACTTTTTATTTCTATGCACGTATGAACATAACTGCTGCACTACAACCCTTTCTAGGATTTTGGAGGTAAAGGGAAGGTTAGATATTGGTCTGTAATTAGAGAGCTGGCAGGGGTCCAGATTAGTTTTTTTAACCAGAGGTTTGAAGCCTCAGAGCACTGGTGAAAATAGTTTTTATTAAGGATAGTTTGCTTTCTTTTCTGCAGCTGAGTGAACAGTAGAAACTTAAAAATATTTAAATGAAGGTTATCTCTGTTTTTTAGTATTTAATGTCTGTTAATGACAATTTAATGAGTTGAGCTTCAGGAACACCACACGTGTTCAACTGATCACACAGCTCCAAATTAGAAATAATGCATTAGATTCAATATTAAATATCCAAGACCCAGAAATTCTTATATTGAAGACACACACACATTATATTACACACAAACATACATACAGAAACACACATGCCAGTATACTCCTGTAGTAATTTTCAGACACACACACCACACAGAGTTATACACTGCTTATACACTTGATTGTTTGTGTGCGTGTGTGTGTGTGTGTGTGTGTGTGTGTGTGTAGGTCGTTGCTGGATGGATGCTCTTGAACTGGCTCTTAAATGTTCCAGTCTGCTAAAAAGGACGATGATCCGTGAAGGAAAAGAGGAAACAACTGAACACGCACACATCAACTTCTACAGCCTGCTGAGGTCACACAACCTGCAGTATGAACACACACACAAACACACACACACAAACACACACTACTTGATACCCAGACCACAACTGATGCTTAGGATTAGTAAAGAAAAAGAAAAGGGTTACAAAATAATAATTGACAATATAAACAATTCTAAACAATAAGGTTAAGACACTGAGAATATATAAACACACACACACATATATATATATATATATATATACTCACATTGAGTCATTGAGTAAGCGAGCATAACGATCACATTGAGTAAACAAGCGTAACGAACACATTGAGTAAACGAGCGTAACGATCACATTGAGTAAACGAGCGTAACGATCACATTGAGTAAACGAGCGTAAAGATCACTTTGAGTAAACGGGCGTAATGATCACATTGAGTAAACAAGCGTAACAATCACATTGAGTAAACAAGTGTACTGATAACATTGAGTTAATGAGTGTAACGATCGCATTGAGTAAAGAGCAAAACAATTACTTTGAGTAAACGAGCGTAACGATCACATTGAGTAAACAAGCGTAACAATCACTTTGAGTAAACGAGCGTAACGATCACATTGAGTAAACGAGCGTAACGATCACTTTGAGTAAACGAGCGTAACGATCACATTGAGTAATCGAGCGTAACGATCACATTGAGTAAACGAGCGTAACGATCACTTTGAGTAAACGAGTGTAACGATCACATTGAGTAAACAAGCGTAACGATCACTTTGAGTAAACGAGCATAAATAAGCGGAAACGAATGTAACCATCACATTGAGTAAACGAGCGTAACGCTAACATTGAGTAAACTAGTGTAACGATCACATTGAGTAAACAAGCGTAACGATAACATTGACTAAACGAGCTTAACAATCACTTTAAGTAAACAAGTGTAACGATCACTTTGAATCATTGAGTAATCGAGTGTAACGATCACATTGAGTAAACGAGTGTAACGATCACATTGAGTAAACGAGTGTACCGGTCACTTTGAGTAAACGAGCGTAACGATAACATTGAGTAAACAAGAGTAACGATCACATTGAGTAAACGAGTGTAATGATAACATTGAGTAAACGAGTGTAACGGTCACTTTGAGTAAACGAGCGTAACGATAACATTGAGTAAACGAGCGTAACGATCACTTTGAGTAAACGAGCGTAACGATCACTTTGAGTAAACGAGTGTAACGATCACATTGAGTAAACAAGCGTAACGATCACTTTGAGTAAACGAGCATAAATAAGCGGAAACGAATGTAACCATCACATTGAGTAAACGAGCGTAACGCTAACATTGAGTAAACTAGTGTAACGATCACATTGAGTAAACAAGCGTAACGATAACATTGACTAAACGAGCTTAACAATCACTTTAAGTAAACAAGTGTAACGATCACTTTGAATCATTGAGTAATCGAGTGTAACGATCACATTGAGTAAACGAGTGTAACGATCACATTGAGTAAACGAGTGTACCGGTCACTTTGAGTAAACGAGCGTAACGATAACATTGAGTAAACAAGAGTAACGATCACATTGAGTAAACGAGTGTAATGATAACATTGAGTAAACGAGTGTAACGGTCACTTTGAGTAAACGAGCGTAACGATAACATTGAGTAAACAAGAGTAACGATCACTTTGAGTCATTGAGTAAACTAGCCTATGTTTTCTAGTGAAAATGACCAGTTTAAGGATGAGCTGAATTCAGATAAATCAGACAGAGAGATGGAGCAGGATGAGTGGGAGAAGAGTGAAGAGAGTGACAGTGACACCAGTGAACGACAGGAAGACTCGTATGCAGACCTTGAGCAGGACACACTGAGGGAGACACTCTACGTAGAGCAGAGCCATGAGGAGCTGGGTGAGGTGTGTATTCATCTGCATGTGTGTGTGTGTGTGTGTGTAGATGACAATGAAACAGCTTATGTATTACTACCGTGTGGTGTGTGTGTGTCCTGTAATACAAGCAGGGAGACACAACGCTGATCAGAGGCCAGTAACAGGTCATTTACAACTTTAACCAGCGCTGTCTCTGTGCTATGATGATGCCTAAATCCTGACTCAGTTAAAACCTTTTATGCACGTATGAACATAACTGCTGCACTACAACCTTTTCTAAGATCTTAGAGATAAAGGGGAGGTTAGATATTGGTCTGTAGACAGCTGGCAGGGGTCAAGATGAGTTTTTTTAACGAAAGGTTTGAAGCCTCAGGTTTGAACCGTGTGGTGTGTGTGTGTCCACAGGCGGGTGAGGCGTCTCAGACTGAGACAGTGTCTGAGGAGAATAAGTCTCTTATTTGGACCCTGTTGAAACAGGTCCGCCCTGGAATGGATCTGTCCAAAGTGGTACTGCCCACCTTCATCCTGGAGCCCAGATCTTTCCTGGATAAACTGTCTGACTACTACTACCACGCTGACTTCCTGTCCGAGTGAGAGATCACACACACACACACACACAGAAAGAGAGAGAGAGAGAGAGCGCGAGAGTGAGAGAGAGAGAGTGTGTTTGACGGGGTGACCCTCTTTCTCTTCAGAGCCGCAGTGGAGGAAAACGCCTACAACCGGATGAAGCAGGTGGTGAAGTGGTACATCTCTGGATTCTACAAGAAACCAAAAGTAGGGAGTCTCTTCAGTTTAACAATGTGAAGTACAGATACCATTTCCACATCTGGGTTAAGTGTGTGTATGTATGTGTGTGTGTTTAATAGGGTCTGAAGAAACCATATAACCCCATCATAGGAGAAACATTTCGCTGTATGTGGATTCACCCAAAGACCAACAGCAAAACGTTTTACATCTCAGAGCAGGTACACACCCTCACACACACACACACACACACACACACACACACACACAGAACCACCTCTGATGTGTGTGTTCTCCTTCTTCTTCAGGTGTCTCACCATCCTCCAGTTTCTGCCTTCTATGTCAGTAACAGGAAGGACGGGTTCTGTCTGAGTGGGAGCATCCTGGCCAAGTCAAAGTTCTATGGTATTCACTATATGTGTGTGTGTGTGTGTGTGTCAAACAAATGAATTAACATCTTGTTACAGTGTCACCTGTTAAGTGGTGTGATTATATTAGACAGAACCGGAACAGTCAGTTCTCAAAGTTGATGTGTTGGAAGCCGGAAAAATGGGCAAGTGTAAGTGAGCTGATGTCTTGGTGTCAGATCCACAGGACGCCTTCAGAGGTCTTGTGGAGTCCATGTCTCGACAGGTCAGAGTGGGTGAGACAGGTGGTGTTAATGTTGTGGCTGATCAGTGTGTGATTCTGCTTCACTTCCAGGAAATTCTCTATCAGCCATTTTGGACGGAGAAGCGAGACTGACGTTCCTGAACAGAGGAGAAGATTACATCATGAACATGCCGTATGCACACTGCAAAGGTAACACACAAACTTACAATTACACACACACACACACACACACACACACACTGCATCTATCAAGAGCCTCACTGTGTCTGTGTGTGTGTGTTTCAGGTATCCTGTATGGGACGATGACACTAGAGCTTGCAGGTCAGGTCACCATCGCCTGTGAGAAAACAGGCTACAGTGCACAACTGGAGTTCAAACTGAAGGTGTGTGTGTATGTGTGTGTGTATGTGTGTGTATGTATGTGTCTGTGTGCGTGTGCATGTGTGCGTGTTTTGTTTGTGCGTGTATGTGTGTGTGTGTGCGTTTCTGTACGTGTGTTTGTGTGTATGTATGTGTGTGTGTGTGTGTGTGTGTGTGTGTGTGTGTGTGTGTGTGTGTGAGGCTTATGGTAATGTGTGCTGTAGAACATTACTCTGTCTCTCTCCGTCAGCCTTTTCTTGGCAGTAGTGACAGTGTGAATCAGATCAATGGGAAGATTAAACTGGGGAAGGAGGTTCTGGCTACATTGGAGGGTCACTGGGTAAGTGTGTGTGTGTGTGTGTGAATGCAGTAGTTTAAATTAATGTGGTGATGTGTGTTTATGTAACTGTTCATGTCCATATGTCCACATGTCCTCAGACATTTAAATGAAGAGACTGTGTGTGTGTTCCTTCCCACAGGACAGTGAGATCTTCATGAATGATAAAAAGTCAGGTGAGTGTGAGATGTTCTGGAACCCAACTCCAGACCTCCGTCAGAGTCGTCTGACCCGCTACACTGTCACTCCTGAGGAACAGGGAGACTTCGAGTCTGAGAGGTACACACACACACACACACACACACACAAACATGCAGACACACACACACACAGACACATGCACACACACACACACACGCACACACACATACACTCATGCACACAGACACACCCACACCCACACACACACTCACACAAAACACACACACACACACAGACACACACAAAACACGCACACACAAACAAACACACAAATGCACACAAACACACACATACAGAGTGGACATGTGGTAGCCATGGCCTAGTATTTAGTGACTCTGTCTCATGACTGGAAGGTCACGGGTCCAATCCCGAAACGACTAAGGTGCCCTTGAGCAAGGCTCTTAACTCCCCCAACTGATCCCCGGGTGCGGTGGTTTGGGGTAGGTGTGTGTGTTTGACTACATGGGGTTAAATGCAGGGGTCACTGCAAGTGCAGTAGTCAAATAGTTCACTTTCACTTTCACTGTCTGTCTGTCTGTTTGTAGACTGTGGCAGCATGTGACTCGTGCTATACTGAATAAAGACCAGACAGAGGCGACCAATGAGAAGTTTGTGTTGGAGGAGGCTCAGAGGAAGTCTGCACGAGAGAGGAAGCTGAAGAATGAGCAGTGGAAGTCTGTGTTATTTGATCAGGATCCCTGCAGTGGAGACTGGCACTACCGATACGCAGAGTAAAGACACACCACAGCTCCATCTACTGGAGCTACACTAACCAAACACTAACTAATCATATTTACTACTATAACAGATCACAACAGATCATAACAGATCATAACAGTTAATAACAGATCACAACAGATCATAACCGATCATAACCGATCACAACAATTAATTGCAGATCTCAACAGTTAATAACAGATCACAACAGTTAATAACAAATCACAACAGTTAATAACAGATCATAACAGATCACAACAGTTAATAACAGATTACACCAGATCGTAACAGATCACAACATATCTCAACAGTTAATAACAGATCATAACTGTTAATAACAGATCACAACAGTTAATAACAGTTAATAACAGATCGCAACAGTTAACAGATTACAACAGATCACAACAGACCACATCAGTTAATAACAGATCACAACAGACCACATCAGTTAATAACAGATCACAACAGACCACATCAGTTATTAACAGATCACAACAGATCGAAACAGATCACAACAGTTAATAACAGATCACAACAGATCATAACAGATCACAACAGTTAATAACATCATAACAGATCACAACAGTTAATAACAGATCATAACAGATCACAATACTTAATAACAGATCACAACAGATCGCATCAGATCACAACAGATTGCAACAGTTAATAACAGATTATAACGGTTAATAACAGATCATAACTGTT
>JAOVVF010000014.1:16486702-16499768 GCA_028565595.1 Duopalatinus emarginatus | reverse complement strand
GACCAACGTATTCAATGAGAATATTTCATTCATTCAGATCTAGTATGTTATTTTAGTGTTCCCTTTATTTTTTTGAGCAGTGTGTATATATATATATATATATATATATATATATATATAAAGTAAAACTACTGATGACTAGTTTTTAAGAGTGTCTGAGCATGATTTCCCCTATTTAACCATACTGGACTGCAGGAACAGTTATAAATAACAGAAGTGACAAACCACAACATGGATACAACTTCTTACCACATAGGGAAAGCACTGCAGTCTGCAATATTAAAGGCGGACGTGTTATTGTACAATATGTACTCCGATACAAAAATATAATAAAACTGTCACAAGAAAAAGTTGAAAAAGTTACCGACGCATCCCACACTAGGATCAACACTGCTCATTAGCAGGTTCTGTAAAGCTTCAATTTAACCAGGAATGATCCACTATGTTTCAAACACTGTCTCCAGTACTTCCTCATCTGTAGAAAAAGTACTGTTAAGAACAAGAACCAAAACATTTACTGATACTACGACCCAGGAACTAAACTTCTCATGCTAAATATTGAGGGTACAAACGCAAGGTTTGTAATGAAACTTGGTTTACATCAATTATTTAATTAACAGCAACCATACTAGCTAGAGCTAGTGATGGACTTTAGGTCATTCCACTTAACATCCTGCCTTGTTTTGCAACTAGTTCCTGTGCTGTAAACCTAAACGTTGACATTTTCCTAACAAGGTCATTCAAATCGTTGCCGACACTTCAGTGGTATCTGCATGTATGACCCTGATGCTCCAGATTTCACTGTTGAGCAACCAGTGAACAATTCCTGTTGATTATTTGAGGCTACACACCTGCAATCTTTATAGGTTTATTCTAACCTGACTAACACACACTTAGCCTGTCTACATTTATAACTGCATCTTGAATGGGTTTGAAACAATTGTATACTAATATAATTTTTTTTGTACAGTTTAAAGACATGGCTTATATTTAAACATCAGTTTTGTTAAACGCGATGTTTAGTAACAAGGAAGCAATAGTACGTGTTGTTGAAAAAAAACTGTACACTAATTTTTTTGTATTTATACATTCATTACTACACTATAGTTACATATAATTGAAGCAATACAAAGACAACATGAATGCATTGTTAAACTTGTAATGACAAGTAAAATATTTTATTATGTTCCACATTTATAATAATCCGGGTATATTTTTGAGTCTTTATGAAAGAAAACAAATGGTCTACGGTCTAAAAATGGTTTATTAAAAATGTTTAAGTGTTAGCTGTCAACATTTAGTAATGCTGCCCTCAGTTGGTGGGATATAAACATGTGGGTTTACTGCTACTACACCATCACCCCATATAAGTTTTAATGACACAGGGTTATTTTTCTAACACTACTGGCCGCAACACTAAAACACGACAATAAGTTATCAAGGCATATTTGACGATTCCAATTTTTTAATGTATAAGCTGCAAGTTAACAATGCTGCCCTCTATTTAATAAATACTAAACGTCACTGCAGTCATATTAAAGGCCATTAGGTAAAAGATTATCAAGCACTGAAAGTAACATGACTCATTTTAAATTTAATAGCTTCTAAAATAGATAATTATATTATTAATTGTATTTTTTAGAGACAGAGTCATGCATTTTTGGCCAAAAGTACATGACAAAGTGCTTTTATTTTTAATAGTGATCACCATGTACTTGGATAGCTATTAACCACAAACACCAATTTAATTAAAAATAACAGTTTTTAAAAACAACTGGATGTTTAATTAATTTCATTTTCTGAAACAGCTTAGGAGAATTTACAAGTACAAATTTAATATAGCTTTTTACATAAAACAATTATAGGTGGGGAAAAAAAAAAATCATAGCCATACCTTAGTGTTCAGCATGCTTCTTAATGTTTGGGTTTAACAAAACAATATATAAAATAAATAAATATATATTTTTAAAAAATTGTAAAATTCACTTACCCGTTAGTCCAAGAAGAAAATGACTGGGAAAATCCTCAATTTCAGTCACATGACGATACACATTTAGACCCTTTAACTAACTCATTAGATGTTACAAGGGAATTTCACCTCACTTCAAGGGTAAAATACCTGAATACAAAAGAAATTGTCACCCAAAAACCCCATCCTCTCCGAATCATTATTTAAAAAGTGCACTGTTGAGGTAAACAATGACTTTTACAGCATATGAAGTATGAGCATATCACGTTACATTCACCTCCAGTACATATAATAACTTCTAAGATTATAGGTGAATATTCTATTGAATATTTTAAACATTTTCAATCAATTAACCCACTGATAATTCAAAGAGACTACTATTATTATTTTGCTCCTTATTCAACATGGTAACAATGTTGGACCAAAAATAAAGACCAAACAGTAAAATTTTTTTGTTTGTTTGTTTTCACTGATACTTTGCAAACTTTACCTTGTTTTGAAACACTTGGACACCACATGAAACTATTTCTGTTAAACATGGATACAACATATTTATGATAAGTAATAGTTAGATGAGTCATTAGTTTTTTAGTTTTTACAAACTCCCATTACTACTCTCTGGATTAATATCTGGGCCCAATGAAACATTAATTAGGATTTCTCGCACATGATAAAATTTAACAAGGTAAAAAACAAAATTAAAGCCTAACCAAATTACCTGATGCTCACAGTAAAGACATTTAGTCAAATGTACAAAATCGAAAAAACCTGAGAAACATGTAATTCATACAAATTAACTGTGAAACTCTTTCATCTACAATTCCCACACAAAGCAAATTGTGTGTAAGCAAACATTGATGTTCAACCCCTTACTAAAGCTTTCTAAATATAACAAATGACCTACAGAATCAAAATCTAAAACTTTAAACCTGGAAATTTTTGAGCGGATGATTAACATTTAGAAACCCACCAATTCTGTGCGCACCATGGCAAAAAACTTATAACTGCTAAATAAATTAATAGGACAGGCTGCTCTAGTGTTACAGAAGCAACAGTCAGGCAACAATAGAAAAGAAAAAAAACAAAACTGTGAACTGTAAATACTTGCTACATTTTTCACTTAAATGTAAATTTGCTAGCGCAAGCTACACACTTGACATTTGGATGCTATGCTACTAATTCAAAAAGGCCATTTTTTTTCCATTAGCCACATAGAAAAAAGTACAAAAATATACAATTTGGAAAAAAAAGGGGAAAAAAAAGAAAATCAGACAGTATTCATGTAAATATTAGTTAAAACTACTAAATTTAATTGTTTTTATCCCTGAAACAGTCTACATGTAATTTAGGCATGTGCTGATCATCAGTTATAAAATTGTATTTGGAATGTGTATTATGAGCCTACATGCTGCATTGATGAGGGTTTTTTTGTAGACCAAGTCTGAGAAAGAAGCTTGGACATTTAGTCCAGATTTGGACAAACAGTTCAAAAACACTCAAATTTGAATAAAGTTTTAAAGCTAAACATGCTAAAATAATTACTGATACATCAGCACATGCCTAGAAAGAGATCATCATCTCAAATGTTGCTTTGTGATGCATAAATATGTACAATATAAAAAAACGCATCAAGAAATACAGAGTATAAACAAGTGTCAACCCCAGAAACACTTTATTACAACACAGTCTATTTAATAAATCGACGCAGAGACATTCACAGACAATGATGCAGACACACATCAGGGAAACAAGGAGAAGAGGGCGATGAAAACAAAAGTTCCCTATAAAAACGTCTAACCATTTACACATTACAGGCTCAAACTAGTTACTTTTTGGTGGAGGACTGAGCAGGCAAAAGTTACTTTAACTCCAAAAAAGCAGAACTTTTCTTCTTCCAATAGGCAGATGAAATAAAATGTAAAAAATAAAAAATAAGCTGCTGGGAATTAAGAGTGGGTAAGTATTTAAACATTTCAAACAGATCTGTACTGGAGGGCTGTGTGGCCGTGTCCAGTCGTCTTGGCGATGGATGGACGAGGAGCGCTGATGGATGAGTGTGAAGTGCTCAGGTGGCTTCTTCCTCGTCCTCCTCGTTTTCTTCCACTCAGCTGAAATGTGTCAGAAACGGAGGTGGCAGTTTGGTTTGGGGCATCAAACCCATGAACATATACACTTACATTATACTCAGACACAAGCATTCGAGTTCCTTTAACACAAGTTCAAGGCTAAGAACCATTACTCACAAATTTACCTACAGCAAATCCAATTTTAAACACTTGACAGCTTTAATTTTCACCGCATTCCACATAAAGCACAAACAAACCATGACGACTTTGAGCAAAATTAAGTCTTTATAATAACTAAAATTTATATCATATCAATTACAACAAAGCTGCCATCATCAGAAATTAAATAAGGCTACTAGTGTAACTATTTAACAGGTCCATGGAATTTAATTTGACCCTATCTTTGTACTATAATGAAGTAATATTTCAGAAACGTAAGCACAGTTTAACAGCTAGCAAAGCTTATAATCAGTCATTTATAAATCTTAATTATTAATGCTATACACCAATCACAATTCTTGTTTCATCAACAAATGCACCTTTAAAACCTGTAAGATCACAACAATTGATAAGTTAATCATTTTAATTAACTCATTCAAAAACATACATCATACTTTCTTAGAATTCATCAACTACAAAATATTCATCAATACGTGGCAAAGAATAAGATTTGTGAAAAAGATAAGATAATCCTTTATATTTGTCCGACTGATGGAGAAATTGGCAGGAAACAACAGTACTTATTATAATTAGAACTCCAATTATCCGAATCAAGTTAGGTCAAGATTTTTTGTAACACATTCATTCAAAAAGAGAAGAGCGAGAAGTGAGTCACTAAAAATAAGGACAAAGAAATCCATTCACACAGTTTCTCTTGTTGGCTTTGTTTATTAATTTAGCACTCTCTTATATTCACACATCCAATTATCTAAATTTCTGCACATAAGCATCAGGCCAATGCCCAATTACTTCGAATAATTGGAGTTTTACTGTAATAATAATAATAATAATAATAATAATAAGTAAGCTAATTTTATATCTTCAGGATGATAAAACTAATATTAAGAAACTGTCACCAAAATGTCCAGATTACAATATTATTTTAATTATTTTTAATGTTTTAAATACTGTCAATAAAATGGGCACAACAATTCTAATATATGAGAGATGGTAAAATTTGGACAGCAGAATAAGAGGAAAAAAAAGAGCTGGACAATCATCAGGACTTAAATCCTAAAGCTTAATCATTTTAAGCTAGTTAATGGTTAAAACATTATAATTAAGAATAAAAATAAAAGGAATTATGAAATGTGAAGAAATGTTTACATAAATTAGACAAATAATGCACTTACTTACTATTTTTCCCAAGTTGACATACACTGAACAGACAAGTTTCCACACACCCCTGTTAAAACTGCAGGTTTTTACAAAACCTCAAATTTTGTGTCCACAATATCTTAATATAAACAAGATAAGTGTTCTTTATATAACAAGGCATTGTACGTTTTTCAACTTCTTGGACCCTAGAATTTTTATAGATATTTTTCACTTTTTCACTATTAAAAGGTTGGAAAGAAATTGATGTTTGTTTCGTCTACAATTTTGACAGGGGTGTAAAGACTTTTAGAAACTTTATATGTGGACAATTTGTCCAACTTTGTCCAAAATAAAAGATAGATATAAGCAACCCTTAAAAAGAATATATCAAGTCAGCTTCTTTCACCAGTGAAATCAACATACGATCTTTCTAAAAAGCATAAATAATAGATAATTTATAGTTAAAGTTAATACAACTAAACCTACATGAGCTGCAAAATGTCAGAACAAAAACAGAAAGAACACAGAACTCAAGGCATGGGCCGATACTAGGATCTGCATATCAAGAAAAGTCAATTTGGTAATTATACTCAAATTATTTTTAATGACTACATTCTGGTGAACAGTGAATACTGGGACATGCTGAATAACTGATTATCGGCACATGCTTTGTTGAGTGTACACAAAAGGGAACAAACCCGGTAGGAACTTCTAAAGCCAAGCAATTCACAAGAAGAGAAAATACCTTTATACATGTGTTATCATCTGTGCTGTTCAAAGTCATATGTATATATTTGGAATTTTACCAAAACCGTCTAGCTGCAGTTGAACCTCACAGATGTGTTCCCGCACAACTGCCTTATCAAGCTACACATCTTGCATTAAGAAATTTAACTGCAACTTGACTGTTTTACAGTAATGTTACAACACAAGAACTTTATGCATCAGTTGAACAACATTTACCTAAAAACTCATCAGTAATGTTGGTTCTGAATGATCAACATGAAGCTTAATAAATAAAGCATTTTTTTTTTTACCTACATACTGACATTGACTAGCGGTGCTAAATGCAGGCAATGTGTGACACTAAAGGCACCTAATGACACCCACATTGTATTATCATATACACATAAAGAAGGGTTAAAAAAAAAAGCAACTGGCACATGGACTAACTGACTGACTTCGTCCAACTACAGGGCAGGTCTATCAAGCTTTACAAAAAACAAAAAAACAAAAAAAAGGTGTAAGAATGTATAAAGTAATTCATACTTGAAATACTATGGCATACACATCTACAAATGATATTCAGAAACAATTGGACTTTAAATTAATCAATAAAAGTCACTAATGTATCTAAAATATCTGTAGCACCAAAATTAAATCAAGGCTATTGAATAGATGATTTATAATTGATGCTAAAAAGCCTGATAAACTCTTAATGAATTCTATTCAACAGCCATTAGTTTATTTTAGCACTACAGACTTTTTAAATGACAAAGCATTAATACAGCAGATAAATAAATAAATAAATAAAAACAATCCCGGCTAAAGGCAAACGTTAAATTTTACCTGACACACCTACCCCTTTTTCCTGGAACCTGAAGTTATTCATTTTTGTTTTTACACTACATGTATATTAAATCAAAAAGCGCACACAAGATTAAAAGGTTACTGTGTCAAATGATAACTACGCCATACACATTTTAGTCAAGTCAAGCGCACTGTAAACTATTAACCCTCTAGTCAATAGTATACACACACTGATCAGCCATAACACTACATGCCTAACCACATCTGACCCATCAAGGTATGGAGTCCACAAGACCTCTGAAGGCATTCTGGGTTATCCGATACCAAGACATCAGTAACCGGATCCTTCTGTAGGATTCACACACACAATCAGTGCGTCTTGGTCTTGATGACCCCGTCACTGGTTCACCAGTTGACTTTCCTTGGACCACTTTCGGTAGGTATTAACCACTGTATACACTCCACAAGATCTGCTGTATTGGAGACGATCAGACCCAGTCGTCTAGACGTCGCAAGTTGGTCCTAGACAAGATCGCTCAAATCACAACACAGTTTTTGGCACTGTAATATGAGGATGTAAACAACTTTGAAAGGGTCCGAATTGTGATGGACGTCTCAACAACAGGAGGTCTTGTGGGATGTGCAGCAGTTAAGTACCTACCTAAAGTAGGGTGTTTTGAACCATCTGGCTTGATCCCCCAGAAGATTTACTAAAGGATGTGCTGCTGATGTGTTGGCGCAAGATACAGCAGAAGACCTTAAGAGGTCTTATGGTGTCCATGTTTTTTTTTTTTTTTTTTTTTGGGGGGGGGGGCAGAGGTGTTTTTGCTGTTATTATGGTATGCAATGTTAATGTTATGGCTGATTGATGAATAAAGAATTGGCATTTATAATTAATAAACATTTGCAGTATTTGAAAAGGTCCAAAAAAAAGTGTTATGGCATTGACCATAACCGTTTGTTCTAGATATTTTCCAATTTATCTTCAATTCAATGTTAATTTGGTATTACGTACAGTACACTTTCTCAAACAGACTTAACTGGTAAGCTGAACACTTTCTGAAGAATTACACAGCAATGCAAAATCAAATTACCACCAAAATCAGCCACTGCAGCAACACACAATACTAATGATCCTGTACACTCATCTTCAAATTTCACTAGAAAATCTCATCATACCCAAGACAGCTCAAAGATCCCACCCTTGTGTTCACATTAGCAAGTGACAAAGCAAGTGTCTTCACCTACCAATAACCCAATCGACAATGGTGTAGTAACCAAGCAAATATAAAGTAATGAAGCAATTATAGCAATAAATGGAAATATAAAAATAAGGTTTCTCCCCAAGTTCTAACTTTTCAGTGTATTACCATTAGATCACCATAAATACTGTCACTTGCTGATGTGAAGAAATGGCTCAAAAGCAGAATTCCCCCCAAAATAAATAAATGAAATGAATGAACGAGGACCACAAAAATGCCAAAACACTGCTCAACAGATTCGTTCATTTTTCTGAACAATTTAGTAGCACACATTGTTTCAAAACCACTAGTTTATCTATCAAAAATGAAATTTAATTACCATTACACCAAACATTCTGAAATTTTATGATCCGTCAAGGACAATCGATTGCCATATCATCAAAAGAACCCTGCATACTTCCATAACGTTCTATAAAAGATATAGTGGCAAAATATTGGCAGACAAACAGTTAACAGTTGTGACAAAATTAAGCCAAATTCATTCACCCAATTATACAGTTCATCATGTGATCATTGTTACATCAGCTATAGCTTTAATAAACTTATCTGAAAATGAGATGGTATAAATAAACTAAACATTTAATACTACAAAGTCACATAACTACTTAATACAACAAAATCTTTATCCAGCGCCAACTATAGCGATATATCTGTATGTAATAGTTCACATTTAAGGTTTTGGTGCTGCAACTTTATCAATGTGCTCATGTAAAAGAAAACAATACTACGTGTTTTCTAATATTTTATAGCCAATTTATTTCAGTATTAAATATTTAAACCAGTCAAGCCTCTTTTAGGCTGAGGAATTTAAAGCACATCATTTTCTCATCACAAAATTAATACTGGGTTACAGAGTACCAAATTCTTAAATCAGGCTACAATAGTGAATAGCTTCTAAATAAACCAATCAAACCTTAGCATTTTCATTTACCTCAAAAAAGTTACAGCTACAAAAACACAGTTTGGATGAATCCATCCGTTTCTTACTAAACTGACCACACACCAAATTTCCTCAGGTGAAACTAAAGCAGGGACTTTAATACAGTTTATCTTTTTACATTTACAAAAATATCTATTAACTAAGGTATTAAAGTTAAGCTTTATTTATCCTGGAGAACATTACACCTAATTTGCGTATATAATACTGAATGGATCTGGTATTTGTGAAAAACAAACCCCTGTCAACTGCATTTAAGTTTCAGAGAGCCTCAGAGAGACGGCAGAACATTTTCTGCTTATAATAAACACAGTACCATTTGAAAATTAGAAGGCTTTTAAATCAGAGTTCACAAAAAGCTATAGCAGTTAAAGCTCAAATGAACATAAAAGGCTACATGTACACTCATAACTGCATCAAAATATAATTACTGGTCTTCACAGGTTACAGCACAATAATGGAATTGGTAGTTTTGCACAAAGTCACTGTCTTATTTCTGCAGCAATAAAATCAGTTGTAACGTAATTAAATACTGCCCTGTACTGTAGTACAATCAAGACACACATTTGAAAGAAGATCATTAAAATTCTGCACACCAGAAGCCCAAAATTCAACAAATCCGAATTTATTTTATTAAAATGTACTTCAGAACCTAGTTGGTTTTACAACAGAGGAATTATAGCCAATTTGTACATAAAATACAAGTCAAAATTTAAACAGTTATGAACTCCTTAGTGTCAAAATTTAAAGGCAGTTTGTTTGTTAAACTTTTAATTAAGGTAATATCTATAAAAATATAAAAATAACATTGCTTTCAAGTGTTACGGAGCCTTCATTTGTCCTGCATGAATATTGTCCCTTCAATTTAACATCAGTACAAACTTAATATCAAGAACCAAACAGATTTCGGCATAAAATGAGCAGGACTGAAAATCTTCAGCATGTCAAAAATTATATAGAAAGTGTGTGTAGACATGTCCTTACCGTACCATTACCTACCTGGTATATCCTGTAGAAGTGTAGCAGAGCTGGTTTTGAAAAAGTTAATTAAGAAAACGGTAATGAAACTAATACACATACGTTAAAAAAAATCAGACACACCTTTGTTCTAACGATGGCGGTATTCCCTCTCACGGTCGCGGTCTCTTTCGCGGTCGCGGTCCCTCTCCCGGTGGCGGTCTCGCTCGCGGCTTCGCTCTCTATAGTAATCTTCGTGACGGTCACGGCTGCGTGATTTGTGACGCCGACTTTTCTCGCGAGAGCGGCTGTGGTCCCGATCCCGCGATCGCTCTCGTCTGCTGAGAGACAGACGACGGAGTCAGTGAGAAGACGGGACGAGTGAAGTGCAGAGGTGAGATATGAACACAGATAAGCGGTGTACCTGGACGCAGAGCCGTAGGATTTGGACTCGATGCCGTGCAGGCAGTCCTGCAGAGAGCTGATTAACACTTTACACCGGTCGTCAGCTGAAACTTTCGACTGCTTTATTAATGAAATTGCAGTCACCAGTGTCTCAATAGCACTGCCGTAATCTCCTGAGAAACACACAAAGAGAAACTGTGAGAATCATTTTAATGAACCGTCTGTCTGTCCCTCGAACACCTGTCCATCCACATAACTGTCCTTCGCTTCATCCCTCTAGCCCCATCTTCCCACGTGGCCACCAACATACACCGCTAATGATTAAGAGTAAAATCTCTAATATTACATAATGATCCCTTCAGACAAGCATACAGAAAACTGTAGTGTGTGTGTGCGTGTGTGCATTCACCTGCACTTGCATCCGACACAGCTCTGGATATAGCACTGCTGGAGATAGCTCTGTTTCTGTTCATGATTTCCTCAAACTCTGCCTCACTCAGTGGGGCCCGGGCAGCTTCCATGTCCCTGAGGAACAGATGAATGAAAAAAATAAAATTTGGAGAAAACAGTTACAGCACACAAACAACCTCTTTAGTCCAAAGGATACAGACAAAATAGAAACATTTTAATAATTATAATAGCAGACGTCCATTTGGGGTGAATTTGTTACCTGCCAGGTCCATAATCTCGGTCATAAGGAGGAGGCCGTCCGTAAGGGTCGTTGGGGGGCGGAGCTCTATCTGGCGCAGCCATGTTGTTGCTTCCAGGCGGTGGGAAGAAGGCAGGGTTGACGTGTGGGGCAGGCGGTGGGCCTCCAGGAGGGGGACCGCGCATGTGAGGGAGTGGAGCTAAGGGCAGGGGGGGGCCAATAGGACCAGGGGGACGTGGTGGAAATGGGCCAGGAGGGGGTGGACCTTGCTGAGGTGGGGGAGGACCAGGAGGCGGACCATAACCTGGAGGAGGTGGGCCAGGGGGTAATGGGCCAAGTGGAGGTTGGCCAAACTGACCAGGAAACAGGACAGGAGGCGGTGGGCGGTCCCCTCTATTGGGGGGGCCTGAAAGAGGTGGGGCTAAACCTTGACCAGGAGGTGGGGGGCCAGGAGGACCTGGAGGGCCAGGAGGGCCTGGGGGAGGGCGAGGAGGACCCTGTATACCACCTGAATAAGGAAGAGAGAGAGAAAAAAAAAAAAAAAAAGAGACATAACATTAACAAAACATACAAATTTACTAACACCACTATTGTAATACGTAGAGAACTAACAACAGTAATACAGAAATTGTACCGGGGAAGTGTGGAGGAGGTGCCCCAGGTCCAACGGGTCCAGGAAAGCGATCTCCTCCTGGCCCTGCAGGACCTGGAAAGCGCCCTCGACCCCTACCTAGGGGAAAACCACCACGGGGACCAACGCCTGGAGGACCAGCCTTTCCTTCCCCTGACATCTGGCCTGATTGGGTGCCTTTTAAAAAAAAAAGGCCACCCAATCATGACAAGCACAAACACCACACACATGCACCCATCATGATAAAAAATGTGAACGTAACTCACTCTTGCGTGACTGCATCTCGAACTGGCTGAGTGACTGTTTGTTGCAGGGTGTGACAATCGGATTTTGGCCATGCAGCTCTCGCTTCGACAACAAATCCAACAACTTCCTGGAGGAGGCTTCTGACCCCACACACACCAACGCAAACCTACAAAACAACACAAGAAGAAGGTGTAATGAAAAAGATCTTATTCAACCAATGAGGTTTCTCTCAGAACTGCATTGTCTGTTTAGCGCAGCAGTGAGGACCAGAGTCACACAAAGGGTTCTAAGACATTACTGAGAGTTCCATAACAGACACAGCCTTCACGTGACCTCACCCTTTCGACTGTCCGTTAGCTCGGTTCTCAAAGAACTTGATCTCCAGCACATCACTGATGCCAATGGAGCGAATGGCTTCCGTCAGATCCTCATCTGTGGTCCACTGTGGAGAAGACGAAGGGGTTTGTTTACATTAAAGCACACACACAAAAAAAAAAATCATTAGAGTCGATATTGTTCACCATACAGAGTGTAACAGCAGTGTAAGCAGTGTTTGTGCCCAGGTGAGGCGTGTGAGTGTGTGCGCACACATTCAGGTGACACACACACGTTCGTGAGTCTTACCCAGGTGAGATTGCCGATGTACAGGGCGATGCGTTTGCCTGTGTACGTGTAAACCACGTTGGGCGGAGCTCCCTTATTCCCCTCAGTGCCTCCAGGTGCGGGCAGGTTGTCCAGGTAATCTCTGTCCTCGGGTGCATCGCCGTTGTTGGCCGAGGGGGAGATGACATCATCATACAGGTCAATCTGCTCATGAACAGGATAATCTGTTTCCTGTAAAGCAGAGATCAGAAATGCAGTATTTAAATACTAAAGATCAAATTAAGACCTCTCGTGGTTTAAGACCTGTACACAGAAAATTTAAAGATTTTACTTAACTAATATATTTACTTAAAACATATTTTCAGTCCAAAACTAACGACAGTCTCTGTCCCATCTCTCTCTTTTAAAATGTTTTATATACATACACATATTTTTTATATATGTATATATATATACACACACATACATATATACACATACATATATAACGCATA
>JAOVVF010000014.1:16468895-16486602 GCA_028565595.1 Duopalatinus emarginatus | reverse complement strand
CTTTACCAGATAACAGATATCTGTGTAATTAATAAAGTGTCATGCTGAATTTTGACATATCTGTGGTTTAAAAGCTATGAAACATCAGGCCGTGCACAACTGCAGGATCTCACCAGTAACTCCATCACTTCACTCAGACTTCATTATTTCCCGATTGTTATTATCATCAGTATTATTATTATTATTATTATTATTATTATTATTATTAGAGGTCGGACGATATATCGGGCCAATATTTGTGATTATTTATTATATCGGCATCGGCCAATATTTGTGTTTAGTGAGATTTTTAGCATGCAAATCAAGGGGAAAAAGTTTAAATATTGGCAAAAAAAATAAAAAATCAGCAGCACAGATCGGCCATCGGCTGACTCTGACCTTTAAATATCGACATCGGTTTTAGAAAAACTCATATCGATCGATCTCTAATTCTTCTTATTATTATTACTTCACAGTATGCCTTAAAATCTGTTTTCCCCTAATAGCTGGTTATAACTGCTTTATAAACAAGCATGTGACCTTCTATAACTAAACAGTTGTTATAAATACTGTCTCTGCTTAAGAAAATTAAACAATAAACAGATATAATAAAAGATTTTAAAATATTTTTTCAACACAAATGCACAAAAAGTACCATGAGAATTTATAAGAAACACTAAAATGAAAACCATTGTATAGAACAACAAGTAAATAAAGTTAATAATCCCTCATGAACTCTGATTATATTTAATTAAACACTTTACTGTACTGTGCTAAACTAACCAGATATACCTTAGTTAAATACAATACAGCTATAAATGTGCATTTACAAATAAAACTTACACTTTCCTGTAATAAACATTTATCTATAAGTGTGTTGTTTATATTATTAGTAGCAGTAATGTGTAGACAGGAGTGAATGCTAACTGTTAGCTAGATGTTAGCTAACCTAAAACAATATAAACAAAGGTGCATGATACAAACACAAAACAGACTGAACAACCACAAATAACGGCTTCAGATTATCTCCACAAATTAAAAAAAATGTTCACAAAAATAAGATATGTTACAAAAGTAAAAACAATAATTAAAGCTGAAACGCTTTAAATGATACAAGTCTTTAATGCGCCGCGAGGCCGAAGCCTAAATCACCTCCTGCTACATGAAGTCAACTATAACGCTCTAGGACGCCGTTATCTTGTTCACTACTTAGTGCGCTTATCTAGTAAACACCGGGTGTTTTAGAGACGCGACCTCTGTTCAAGCCATTTCATTGTGCGCACTAGGGTTAGCCTGCGATGCTAAAGCCAGTGCGCGCGCCTGTCTGAGGTAAACACATTTAGCGTCAAAGCGAGCGTTCAGATAAAATCACCACTATATAAAGTGAAGTGTGGAGACCGCGCCGTGTTGTTCTCTCTGTGTAAAGTCTACCTGATTAAACTCCTCTTCCACATCTGCGTAAATGTCGATGTGATCAACACCGTCCGCCATTTTCCGCTCCTCTGTCCTCCTCCCTCAGCGGGCGGAAATGACGCACAGGGCGCGCGAACTCTGGAAGTAGGAACTGGAGCGCCCGGGCGATGACGTCATAACCGGGCGTCCTCAAGCCCACAACCTATTAAAAATAATTTATGTTTATTAAAGTTTATTTTGTAAATATTGTTACAGTCTGTCAACTGTTACATTTTGCACTTACCTGTTAATAAAGCCAATAAAAAACAATTTATGTATAATATAAATAATAATAATGGGACTGTGGGAATAATGGGAAAATGGTACTGTGATGTCACCCGAACTGAAATACGCAAAGCATGATGTGACTTTAGGACACAGCAGACACAACAGGGCTGCGTCAGAAATCACATACTTCCATACTGAACAGTACGCGTAAGCAGTACGTGAGCGTGACCAGCGTGTCCGAATGTGCAGTTCGCGAAAAGTTCCCGGATGACGTACTGCTTCGGGAGACATTTTGCAGTACGCAAACTGAGCACACTGTTCTATCCCATAAGGCAATTTGAGTAGCCAGACGTTCGGAACTTAAGAGGAGCAACGTAAAATAAAAGTATTTTAATAATTTCTATAATAATAATTTCTTCTGAGGTAAAAAAATACATGCAAAGGTTAAAAAAAAGTACATTTGGGGACTAAAACGGCTGTGATGTGACGTCATGCGTCACATGACGTTGGAAAGATGGCAGATCTAGTGCATCCGAGGATGTGCAATATTGCTCACTCATATACTGGAATTACATATACTGAACAGTGCACACTGTTTCGAATTCAGTATGTACTGCTTGAATACTTCTGTACTGAACTGTACACGAAACTTACGTGACTAGTGTGTCTGAATTTGCAGTATGCATCAAGTATGCGAAAAAAAAGTTTCTGGAGACATTTTGGAGTACATTAACTGAGCACACTGTTCTGTCCCATAATGCAATTCGAGTAGTCAGACGTTTGGAACTTAAGAGGAGCAACACAAAATAAACATATTTTAATAATTATTTATATTAATAATTTCTTCAGAGGTAAAAAAAAAATACATTCTAAGGTTAAAAAAAGTACATTTGGGGATTTAAAAAACGGCTGTGGGCTACGTCCAAAATCGCGTACTCAAGCAGTACAGACTGAATTCGAAACAGTGTGTACTGTTTACCGTTAAAGCAGTACGCAATTTTAGTATGCGAGCAAGCAGTATGCACAGCCTCGGACACACTACATCTGCCATCTTTCCAGTGTCATGCCATTTTTTAAAATCCCCAAATGTACTTTTTTAACCTTAAAATGTATTTGTTTTTACCTCAGAAGAAATTATTAATATAGAAATTATTAAAATAAAAATACTTGTTGCTCCTCTTCAGTTCCAAATGTCTGTGCTGCTCGAATTGCATTATGAGATAGCATAGCGTGCTCAAAATGTCTCCCAAAACAGTACGTCTTCCGGGAACTTCGCATACTGCTTGATGCATACTGCACATTTGGACACACTAGTCACACTTGCGTACTGTTCAGTACGGAAGTACTGAATGTTAAATGAATTTATAACTTTCACCCCTGTAAACATCATGTTTGAATGTTGATATGTTAATAAGTGGTTTTCATCTATTTTACTCAGTGATAAAATATTCACTCTTCTTCAGATGATAGTTTCTCTATTACAGTCAACTTAGAGGTTAAAAATTCACCATGTGTTTGACCATGTGGGTGGAATAGATCATGACTGACAATCATTTATATATTTGGCCATGAAGTCAAAATGTTCACTATTTTAAAATAAATCAATAGTCCAGTCCAGATCTACAGTTCACTATACACTTACTACATCTATACATTTATACTGAACCACTCTTTTGACCACTGTGCAGTAAAATTCACCTCTGTATTTGACCCATCCATGCACTGAAATACACTCATACACACAGGTGAACACACACTATGGAGCAGTGAAAGTAAACTATTTGCCTGGGCTTGCACACAGAGGAATTTGACCCCTGCACTTAACCCGTCCGTGCAGTGAAATACACACCAGTGAACACTAGGGGGCAGCTCCAAGTTCTCTTCAGGCATGAACGCGACCAGGGGCCTCATTTTTGAAGGGTGCGTACGCACATTTCAGGCCTGTTTTTGTGCGTACGCACCCTTCATAAATGAGGCCCCTGGTCGCGTTCATGCCTGAAGAGAACTTGGAGCTGCCCCCTAGTTCTCACGCAGAAATTGTGATTTATAAAGAAATACTTAGTGTAAAAACGAGCGTACATTTACGCAAGGTTTGGAGCATTAGTTTGTGGAGATTGCGGAGAGAGAGAGAGAGAGAGCTTCTTAAATTGAAGATTTAATTGAAAATTGAGAGAGAGAGAGAGAGAGAGAGGGAGAGAGAGGGAGAATTAGTGACATCATGTGGTAAAACAGAGAATTGCAAGTAAATGCGCAAACCACCCTCATGGATATCAGTTCATACCACATCAATCAAGATTAAGAGAGAAGATTAGGAAAGTTTAACATTATATGTACAATATGTAGTATTATTTTTACATTATATTTTACTTTTATCTGACACAAACTACGGTTCGAGTTATTTCTAATGTTGATGTAATTATATTTAGCACACACACACACACACACACACATATATATATATTTTAGTCTGTATATATTATATATATTATTATATATAATATTATATATTATAGTCTGTAATCTAATTTATGGTTTCTACATATGTCCATTGTGTTGTTCTATAGACTGTCCATGTCCATGTTGGGTCAGATGAGACTCCATGTCACTTATTGCTTCATGTTTTGTATTTATACAGAAAATAAATTCTCTCATAATTGAACGCAAGTTAAAAATAACTCATCTCACCTAGTTAGTTTACTGGATCCAACTGAATTCTAGCTTCTGTATCTAAATCACATATTTTCTGCTTTGATATTTTTTCATATGTACTTTACTAATGTGTAGAAACACTTAGCAACCGTAAACAGCTTCACATTGGATGTTGAGCCTTGTGTGACTCAAGAGAGGCAAGTATCAGGAGGATAGTCAACAAAAATATGAAGAGATGGTCTGAAACATTCAAGAACCAGTCTGAAACAGAATGTTCCTGCCCAGTCTAAACAATGTATCCCAACAGTTATTCACTAAAAGTTGGTTGCCTGGAGGGGTTACAATGATACAGATGATGGAGGACAAAATTAACTTCTTCATTAACACATTAAAAACATGTTACTGTGTTACTCACACACAGATTTCCTAAGCTGTTCTCTGTTACTGCTGCAGTTTCTCTCCTTTTGTCTGTCTGGGCTGCGGCACAGACAGGTTGCCAGGTTTGTAATTCTAAGCGACTCCGGGCTTATTTTTCTGCAACTTAAAGTGTATTAAAACACATTTCTAGTGTGTATGTGTTTATTTGGAGTTTTATGGGAAAATAGTGGTTTATTGTAAGTGACATTGTAGATTCGCTTAATAATTTTGGTAATCACTTGTAGACAAATATAATTAATATAACAAATATAAACCCTAATTAGGTATCTCTCTAAAATACCTGTCTAATGAAGCTTAATTACAAGTTTGTTCTGTTTCACAATCCGTCCACAATCCATGTAACACAATATAAAATAAATCAGAATTGCACTAATAATGCTTCAGATGATTTTCAGCTAGTTATCAAATGTTCTAGATTTAGTGGTCAAATAAGAGTGTTAAAAAGATGAGTTGACAAAAAAATGTTTTTACTTTAATGTCTGATAAAGACTTTGGTTTATTTTTATTTTTTAAAATCTTTTTTAATGCTGGAAGTTATCACGCCTGTGGCCACTGGGGGCCGCCAGAGAGGCCGCCAAGAATAACAGGGAACGCTCAGCCAGATTTTCAGTTGTACCTGGCGCTCATTAGGGAGAGCTCTGATCTAGCTTTCCTCTCCCTTTATGAGGAGCATTCTGGCTGGAGCTCTCTGTGGGTCAACATGCTAGCCATGCCACTTATTTGATGGTTTGGACTTTGTGCCTTGCATTCCTGTTGTAAATTCTCTTACTAGGCATATTATAAAATAATACTATATAATAATAACTAATATTTCTAAATTAATTAATTCTTTTTGTTCATACATGTAAATATAAACCACCAGCTTGCTCATCAGGGATAAACTTTCTAAAAATTCTGTATATTATGTAAATTATGTATATTTGACCTTGTTCATTATTTCTGTAAAGCTGCTTTGGGACAATGTCCATAGGTAAAAGCGCTATACAAATAAAATTGATTAGAATTTTTTTTTCTTTAGTTGTTCAGTTCTTTTTATATGTTTGGTGTTGCTACTGCTGCTGCATTTTGTTTCTAAATAAATCACTGAAAGGACTTTTGTCTTATAAATGATCTTTTTTGTACTTTCCCAATTTTTTTGTAGATTTTATTCTATGTTTAGAATAAAATTCCAGTAACTTTGCCAACACTGAAACAGACACATTGCTTAGTTGTCTGGAATTATTACATTTATTTATTGATTTGTGAAAGACAGAACACATGCCACATTTATATAAAACTTTAATAATCATTTGTATTCAGTAAAATGTCATCTGTATCAGGATCAGTTCCTTAACCACTGTACATTAATTAATGGCTAATTATTACTATTATTTTTTGCTTGGTTGTATTTATATACCTTTTTAAACAAATGTTATTATTTTGTGACTTTTGCATTTTATTTCTATATATTTAGTTGTTTGGCATACAGTAAAATGCAGTAAGACAATAAAATACAGTATGAGTGTGTTTTGACTTTCTGAGGTGACTCCGAAGCATATAAAACATTCTTATTCTTACAGACATCATTCACTGTATATTATCGGTCAGCCATAACATTAACACCACTTACCTAAACAGCTTTGACCCATCAAGGTACGGATTTCACAAGACCCCTGAAGGTGCTCTGTGGATCTTCTGTAGTATCGGACCAAATGGTTGAGACCTCACCCCCACACACATCAGTGAGTCTTTGGCTTCCATGACCCTGTCACTTGTTCACTGTTTGTTCTTCCTCTGGACCACTTTTGGTAGGTATTAACCAATGTACAGTGGGGACACCTTTCAAGACCTGCTGTTTTAGAAATTATCTGACCCAGGCATCTACTCTAGTCACACTTGCCCATTTTTTCTGCTTTCAACATGAGAACTATTAATAACTATTATAATAATAACTGTTAATTTACTTATTATAACAGCATTAAAATAGGTAATTAAATAGAAAAACTGGGGAAAGTGGTTGAAAAACAAAGCTACAGCAACAAAGACACATGACCCACTAACAAAGCTGTATTCATTCACAGAATGGTCTTACAAACAAAGCACAGAGGCACCCTAGACACTGGTGTGATTAATACTCAGGGAGATGTGGCTAAAGGAGAGTGTGAAACATCAGCACACTTGTTACAGTACAGAAAATTACAGCATTGTATACATTCAGCATACCGGTATAGTCCCGAAAGGATTGACTTCACCTCATGTAAGTAAGAGTTATACTTTTGGATGTAATTGTATATAATTTTACAGTCACCATGTGTGGGGTTTTTTATTCTTTAGTAAATTTTGATCACTGAGATAAAAACATATAGCTGTAGAAGTTTTTAATGCAAAACAAACCCAAAATCTTCATCAGATTATCTTTATGATGAATGTAATGAATGGACAGGTAAATGACATCTTAGTAGAAATAAGGTAGTGTAGTTGGGCACATGTGACCAAAACTAGTTTTAATATTACATATGCAATGCGTGTCATACTGTAGTCTGTAAACAGGATGTTATACTTATTTCACTCACAGTTAGCAAGCACTGCTTTTCTGGTGGCCAAACATGATCCAGCCCATATTTTGAATTTTCAATATAGCAGCTCACCAAGACTTGATTCTGATTTCATCACAATGCCAAAAAACAATGCTGGTAAGAGCTATTACAAACAGTCACATGTTCCTCACATGCCTACAAAAAGTGGTACTGCACCTGTAAGTTGTCAAACCAAAAGGAGACCAAATGCTTACTTAGAGGCACCACCCCAGTTTCCCAGTATTGCTAATCTTTTTAGGGTATATGTAATCTTCTTTGTACTTTTCATGGGGGTCTTTAGGTTCCCTCTTTCTCTGATCTTGAAGGGTGGTTCTACAAGAAGCATTAACCACAGTGCACAAGCCTCTTCAAGGTGTAAGGTGTAGATGGCAAAACTACAGTATATTGCCCCCCAATGTACATGTGTGGCCTTGCATTTCATTTGCATGCCGTCAGTGTTATTTTGAAAGGGTTTTAGACTGACTGCAACCGTGACCTTGAGAAGCATTAACCTAGGGAGTAAATAAAACAAACAGGAAAAGCAGATTACATTGTATAAAAGTTAAGTAGAAGCAGTACAATAGCTTCTGTACTTATCAGGAGACTTTAAACATTGGAAGCTCTATTGTGTGTATTGTAATCACACATGTGATGTGTGCATGTATTACTGTTTATTTTAGGTGAACTTTTCTGACCTGAAATATGAAAGCTTCCGAGCAATTTGTATTCACCTGTTATTTGTTTCAAGGTTTGTGATTGATTTTTATTAAAATTTTGTATATTTTTTTAAAATAATTTGTTGTATGTTTTAATAATACATTGTCTTGTGTATATGTGTGTGTGTTTTTACAGCTGTTTTGTGTAGAGAATTCTCCATCAATCTACCAGAAAGTGTAGAAGCTCTGAGAGGACTCTGTGTTCTTGTACCCTGCAGATTTGATTTTCAAGAACAATATGATGAAGAACTGCAAAACAGTCCTAGAGGAGTCTGGTATAAAGGTGACAGTGGGGCAAAACACAAAGTCTTTTCCTCCAAAACTACTGAAGGCAACAAGATTGATGGCCAAATTATAGGAGACCTGCACATGAAGAACTGCACCACAGTCTTCTACAACATCACTGACACAGACAGTGGAGAATATTACTTCAGAATAGTGTCTGGAAATCTGAAATATATTTATCCGTCTTCTCTTTATTTAAATGTCAGGGGTGAGATCTGCAGCATAGTACAGTATGTCTGTTATTACACTAATAATTCACTGGAACACATAAAAACCCATCTCTGATGTGTGTGTTTATCTCAGCCTCTCCAATCAGCCCCTCAATAACACTGTATAAGAAGAATCAGGGAAAGGTGGTGGGCCAAAATGAGGTGGTGGAGGGAACCTCAGTGAGTCTCATTTGCTCAGCTCGATCTCCATGTCCCTTTAACCACCCTAAATTCACATGGAGTGTCCTGCCTGCAGACAGAAGACAGGAGCAGAACCACACTGTCAGATTCAGCTCCTCTCGGCTGAACTTTAATGCTACTCGTCAGTATCATGGACTTGATTTAACCTGCACTGTCACCTACCAGCTCCAGAACACCACCAAATCAGCGCAGAGCTCATTTTCATTACATGTTCTGTGTAAGTGGTGCTTAATCATCTACTGTTCACAACATTTTAATGATACTTCTAAAATTATTTTTCTTCCTTCTTTAGATGGTCCTAGAAAAACATCAGTATCAGTGTCTCCATCTTCTTCAGTACTTTTGGGCAGTTCAGTGTCTCTGAGTTGCAGCACTGATGCAAACCCAGCAGTGCTGGACTACACCTGGTACAGAGAGAACGGGGAGCAGATAGGAACTGGAGACCATCTGACCATCAACATGACTGATTCTACACACAGTGGTTTATACTACTGTAGAGCTCAAAACCAATATGGAGACCACAACTCATCTGTCTACCTGGACGTTCAGTGTGAGTATAGTTTAAAGCCATCATTATGTCCTCAACAGATCCTCAGTAAAGTAAAGCTTTGTCATGGTGACAAGTTTGTGGTACTTTGGTGAATGTTACAGCTCTATTACCAAGAGGTTGCTGCTCTGCTTAGGGCCACACCTGGTGAATACAGCTGAAGGAAGAGGTCATCCAAAGCAAATAAATTAATAATAATAACAACTAAAAAAAAACACATTAACCACAATAATGATTCACTCTCGCATTTAAGGACACAGAGCCAAGAGATCTGTGTATTATGCAGTAAATATGGCCTTCCACTTCATGCTGCAGGACATGGACTCAGTTAGTTCCTGTTAGTGGACATCAGCCTATAATAGTCATGCCAGCTGCAAGTGTGACGCTGCAGGACAAACTTGTCCACGTGCCTGACCACACCTACAGGTGAATCATCTGTTGGAAAACCATGTCTGTAACTACCAGACCTTAAACACTCCCCATAGGGACCCATAAAGCTGTGTCTTCTGGCAGGTCAATTGTTAGCAAAGTACACAAAGAGAACAGACAAACAAATAGTTAATGTATTATTAAATGTACATTTATATAATAATAAAATTGTTCTTGGCTTTTACCTTTAGGCAGCCGCACAGATTTGACAATCGTTGTCTGTCACAATAAGCAACACAAAGTGTATGTTGTTTTATCTGCTGTATTAATACTATATACTATACTCTATACTTATATACTCATCTGATTTAATCCATGTTTCGGCACGTCTGAATTAACACAAAGACACAGAGACTTGGAGACTCTGAAACAGAGTTCTGAAGCATCAGTTATTGTGGGATCCTTCGTTCCCTATTCTCTCACTTACTGATTCTCTTTTTACCTCCACACTCGATGGTGATTCGCTCCTCACCGGGGAGAATCACTGCATTTGTTTAATGGCCACGTGATCAATACTCCCTCTCTCGTTGCCAGGAAAGGGAGAGAGGGGTCACGGGTGCACTCTGTCTTTTTTTGGTTCCCAATTTAGGAGAGACATTAGGGCCCTACTGTGTGCAGTGAATTACATAAAATAGAATATATTTGAATAAATTGAATATATTTGCACTCTAAATTGTAGTAGTTATTCGCTGTGTGTGTAACAAGTTTTGTAGTGGATTTTATATTTGCCATTACCTTTACCCTACCTGACTCTCTACAGACATCTTATGGACAAACCTGGCAACCTACTTCCTGTTTAACTACTAGGCCCATATTTGGGCTGTGTTTTCTCCCCTGACTGTGGGACTTAACTGCTTCATCAGAACTCGTTTGATGGCTTCATCTAATTGTCTATATTTGGACAATACTTCCTGTCCCGGTAACCAGAACTAGAACCGGAGCAGGAGAATGGGAAAAAATAAAATGAACAAAACAATAATGCAGGCAATTCCAATACAGAAATACATCAGGAAAAAGGGTTAGTTGAAACTCCAGGCAAAAGTCCAATGACCGTAGATACAAAAACAATAAGGTAAAGTACTTGGGTGAAGCTGAGCGGTGACTGGCGAAAGTGGAATTACTCGCAATCATGTGATCTCCTGTAGGATTATGGAAAATGGAGTCCATAGTGGATTCCTGGCTTTGGGAGCTGATGGGCTGTGTGACATTGTCTCCCCTAAGGAGTCTGTATGGACGTGGCTCCCCTGGGTGTCCTGACATCCGAGAGGAATGTGTCCAGGTAATGAGTTTGTCTCCACATGGTTTTGGGATGTAGATCTTATCAGGAAATTGATTTTGGTGGATTATTCTCATGATCTCTTCATCTATTTCCCAATGAATGGCTAAAAATTATTACATGGGTGATAAAACGTTCTCTGGCTCCTGACTGAACCCAGTCTGTTTCCCGATTCACACAAGATGAAGCATGAGCTTTTGTGTTCCGGGACCCAGGGCTATATTAAATGCTAAAATTAAAATGGGAGAAAAACAGAGACCAGTGAGCTTGACAAGGATTTTGCGTTTTGGCGTTACGTAAATATTCAAAATTTTTGTGGTCTGTAAGATCCGTAAGGTCCGTTCCTGCAAGAACCTCTGTGTCGCCTATTCCATAATTTCGCTCTGAGGATGAGAGCTTGTGCAAGTAAAAGGCAATGGGATGTAACCTAGTTGGTAATCTAGGCCTGAACACTGAGGTATGACAGTCGGATGTGATGGATCTGGGTGCTTTAAAATAGGAAAAGTAGTGAATGCATTTTCAGCCTCAGAGGACCAACTAAGGCATCTGGGTGCACCTTTAAGACGTGCAGTCAGAGGGGTGGCTGTTTTACTAAAGTCTCTAATGAACCTTCTATAAAAGTTCTCAAACCCCAGGAAGGTTGCAGACCTTTCACATTCGTAGGTGTGGGCCAATTCACCACTGCCTCAACCTTGTGGTCATTTATAACCACACTAATGGAAAAGATTACATATCCTAGATATGTAAGATAGGGCATGGGCATTTCTTACTCTTAATGTACAGATTGTTATTATTTGAGTACTGTACAGCATGTTCTATGTGAGTATTAATATCAGGTGAGTAAGCCAAAATATTGTCAATGTAAGTGATCACAAACTGTTTAATCATCTCTCTAAGGACATCATTAATAAAGGCTTAAGAGGCAGTTGTGCTCTAGAGGTTCTAAAAGCAGTTTTCTACTCGTACCCCCTCTCAGATCCGGACAAGGTTTTACATGCTCCTTAAATCTAGTTTGATGATGCAGAAATAAGGGGTAGAGGATAGGTATACACCTTGGTAATCTGATTAATCTCCTGGTAATTGATCCAAGGTCTTAGACCTCCATCTTCTGAGGCTGAAGGTCAGATGAAACTTTGTTCTGACACTTCTTGTATATATCTGTCCATGACCTTCTCCTCTTCTTGAGTCAAGAGATATATTCTGCCCTTGGGGAGAGTAGCATTCTCTACAAAGTCTATTACTCAATCATATGTGCGATGAGAAAGAAATTCAATGGCCTTACCTTTTCTAAATTCTTCCTGCAAATCAGAATATTCAGAAGGAAACTGAACAGACATTTTGATGCTGCGGCTTTCGGTAGATGTGGACCGGATAGCTACTTTGGGATGATTAAGGCAGTTTTTGTGACAGTAACCCAACAGTTAAAATCTCTTGTTCAGACCTGGCTCTTGATCAGAGCACTGGCACTGAATTTTATGGGACATGTTTTGTGTGTAATCGCGCCAACTACCACAGGACCCCCATTCAAAATGACAATCTTTAGTAGAGTGTTGAGGGGTTCCACTGGAATCCAAAGATCTGAAGAGTTGTTGGCTGATGGAATTCCCCTCTAAACTGGAGTTTTCAACCATGTGAATTTCAAGTCAGTTCTCCCTAAAATCCACCAACATAAGAACTTTGCTATGAGAGGAATGAACATGCTGGGCCTTGTTTACACGAACATTCCCAGTGTGTACTGGGAAGAGCCCCGCCCCCACCTTGGATACTCAGATCACATCTCTGTTATGCTAATTCCAGCATACAGGCCGCTCATCAGACGATTAAGACCAGTTCTAAAGCAGGTGAGAACTGGCCGTCAGGAGCCATCTCTGCTCTTCAGGACTATTTTGAGCACACTGACTGGCAAATGGAGGACTTGGAGTAGTACACTTGATCTGTGACTAGTTACACCAGCAAGTGCATAGTTGATGTGACTGTTTTCAAGACCATCACCACACGTCCCAACCAGAAGCAGTGGATGACTGCAGAGGTGCGTGCTGTGCTGAAGGCTCGAAACTCTGCCTTCAAAGCAGGAGACAAGGCGGCCCTAAGAAAAGCAAGGGCCAAACTGTCCCGGGTAATCAGAGAGACAAAGTGCCTACAGGGCATCCAGGCCTTCACCAACTACAGGACAACACCACCAATGTCTGACAGTGATGCCTCCCTTCCAAAAGTACTAAACGAATTCTACGCCTGGTTCGAGACATAGAACGGCGTGGCAGCGAGGAAGACCACCCCTCCTCCCAAAGACAAGGTGTTGCGCCTTACAGCAGCTGATGTGAGGAAAACTCTATGTAGCGTGAACCCACGGAAACGGATTCCTGGCAGAGTGTTCAGGGAATGTGCAGACCAGCTGACAGATGTCTTCACCGACATCTTTAACATCTCCCTAAGCAGCACCACCGTCCCAACATGTCTCAAAGCAACTACCATCATACCTGTGCCGAAGAAGTCTTCAGTGTCCTGCCTCAATGACTACCATCTTGTGGCACTCACACTCATCATCATGAAGTGCTTCGAAAGGCTTGTCATGAGGCACATCAAGACCCTGCTGCCTCCTTCACTAGATCCACTGCAGTTTGCGTACCATCCCACCTGCTCAACAGACGATGCCAAATCCACCACCCTTCACCTGGCACTCACTCACTTGAACAATAAGGACACTTATGCTCAAATGCTGTTCATAAAGTTTAGTTCAGCATTTAACACAATGATTCCACAGCACCTGATCAGGAAGCTGAATCAACTGGGCCTGAACACTTCCCTCTGTAACTGGATCCTGGACTTCCTGACTGGGAGATCTCAGTCAGTCCTGATTGGAAGAAACACCTCCAGCACCACCATGCTAAGCACTGGAACCCCCCAAGGCTGTGTGCCCAGTCTATTGCTGTTCACTTTACTGAGTCACGACTGTGCACCAATGCACAGCTCGAATCACATCATAAAGTTTGCAGATGACATGACTGTGGTAAGTCTCATCAGCAAGAATGACGAGTCAGCATACAGAGAGGATGTTCAACAGTTAACGGACTGGTGTAGAACCAACAACCTGTCTCTGAATGTAGACAAGACCAAAGAGATGGCTGGTGACAATAATACAAAAACAATTAAATAAACCACTTAGGAGAACCGTTATAAAGAAGCAATACCTTACAAGGAGGTGAGGCAAGACAAACAGTTTATATAGGCCAAGCAAGCTGAGCGGTGATTGGTAACAGTTGAATCGCAGTGGAGTCCCTAGTGGATTCCCAGCTTTGGGAGCTGTGTAAGCTGATAGGCTGTGTGACATTTACATTATTCCTAATAAATGCTGACTGACAAAGGCATATATCATTAGCTCCTATGTGAAAAACTATCTATCTAACTATCTATGCTTGCCTAAGGCCCTGAGTTTACCTGCAATCCACTCCACTCCCCCTCCCGCCACCTCCTAATAGCCTGGACCCCTTCTGTGATAGCCCATCTCACACCTCCACCCCTTCCCCACCTGTCACCTCCTCAGTCCTGCTGACCAGGTCAGAAGACAACTGAAGAGACTCCACACAAACAAGTGTACAGGCCCTGATGGGGTCTGGTTGTTTATAGGTTGTTTAAAGCCTGTGCCACCCAGCTTTGTGAAGGATACCTGAGGGTACCTGTGATGTGGAAGACATCTTGCATTGTTCCTCTTTCGAAGACACTGCATCCCTATGACATCAAGGGCGGCACTGGTTCTCCAAGTGGCACTGGCCTCCCATGTAATGAAGACCATGGAAAGGCTCCTCCTTGATCAGCTCCATGAGGATGATTTAAGAGGGCGACGGTGAAGGACTTTGTCACATGGTGGGAGCTGTAGCTATCGCATGGACACTATAGAGGACTATATCTGGGAGTGCATATTGACAATAAACTCAACTGGGCTAAGAACGCCGATGCTTTATACATGAGGAGCTTGAGGTCCTTCAACATCTGCCAGATGATGTTTAAGATCTTCTACGAGTCTGTGGTGGTGAATGTTATCTTTTATGCTGGGGTAGCAGGCAGAGTGTGGCTGATTGATCTGCAAGGCTGGTGATGTTGTGGGAAAAAATGCTGCACACCACCTCAAATCAAAGTCTGCTTTACTGCCAATACTGCAATATGTACAGGATATACAGAGAATTGAAACTGTGTGTCTCTCAGACCCATGGTGCAACAATAACATTAAACATTTAATAACACTAAGCATAAAATACATACAAAATAAACTAATCCAAGAGATAAAAATTATGGATGATTAAAAAATCATTTACACATGCATTGCAGGGGGCTAAAAGGAGAAGAGGACAGACCAGGCAGATAGTTAAGCATTCTGACAGCCTAATGGCCACAGTATCTTCTCTGACAGCAGCAGGTTGAAGAAGCTATGTAGTGCATGGATAAGATCATCTGCCATATAGAGGGATTTTAGAGTGAGGCAGGTGCTGTAAATGACTTAAAGAGAGGGGAAAGAGGTGCCAACGATCTTCTCAGTTGCTTTCACAATGTGCCAGTGGGTCTTGCAACAGGACACAGTGCAGGCACCATACCACACAGTGATGCAGCTGGTCTGCTTTCAATGGCTCCCCTATAGAATCAGAAACTCTTCATTTTGCCAAGCATGTTACACATACAAGGAATTTGACTTGGTGAGACCATGCATGTATGACATGTAACAAGCACACAAAAGGTTAACACAGAATCCATATGTAGGCTAATGTTTATCCATAGTATCCATTTGTAGCCTAAAGTTTAACATATATGCACAAACTGTTATTGAAGGTGAACATGATGGAGCTTGTGGCTCTGACTCAGCTTGTGGAGGAAGTAGAGGCACTGGTGAGCCTTCCTGGCCAGTAATCCTGTGTTGGTGCTCCATGACAGGGCCTCTGAGACATGCACGCCCAGGAACTTGGTACTGCTCAGGACCAGGTGCTTTACGAGCATTGATCTTGCTGAATGTCCTCAGGCCCACCTGGTGTCCGGCTGTGTAGGTAGTGTTTTTAGCATTCAGGAGTCTGTAGACCTCTCCTGTCAGCCACAGCTTCTGATTGGCCTGACCAGTACACTTAGTGAGGTAGGAAGAGACAGTATCTTTGTGCACCTGGAGATCTGTGGTGTTGTTGTAGGAAGCAGCTTCTTTAAGATCTCGCTTTAACACATCTCCATCTGATGTCCTGAATTTGTTCCTTCTGGGCCATACTCAAACCTGCTTGCAAACCGCTTTGGTGAGTTTGACCAGTGGTCTGTATGCTAGCATTGGCATAACAGTGATGTGATCAGTGGTGCTGATATGGGGGAGGGGAAGGGCCTTGTGAGCTCCTCTTAGGTTGGTGTAGACTTGGTCCAGTGTGTTGTTTCCCGTGTTGGAAGGTTTGTGTTAAATATATCTTCAAAACACTTTCACCAGCCAAGATGGGAAAAGCATCTGGGTGGGCTGTTTGGTGCTCACTGATGTGCTGATACAGTTCATTTGGATTTCATGAATACTCACATGTGGTATATTCCTTCTTGACTGGTAGAGACAGAAGGTTCAGGGATTTGGAACAGCATTCTCACACCCTGCAGGAACCCTGATCCTGGGAATGCCTGGCTTATCTGTAGTGCCCACACACCTGCAATGGCTATATCTCAGCTATGGTGGGTATTGGATGTTCCCCCTGTGGAGAAAAAGATGGAGATGTTAATAAGACAGAGAAAGGACAGTGAGGTGGGAACTGGGACATTGGCACTGTACCCATTTTGGCATACCTGTTGGGAGTAGAGCCACATTAGGTCTGCCATCACCTACCATCAAGAGGACTCTTTCATGTGCTGCTAGTAAGTGAAGGACCATCCAACTTTAATAAATTTTCTTACTGCTGCCGCAGCAAATGAAGGAGTCACAGGTGTTTGGGGCTTGTTTCTTGATGTACAGGCCTTCTTGGTTCCAGTATGCAATTTGGAATAAGCAATCCTTCCATGATAGATTTTAATTTATGCTAACAAAACAGACAGCTAAGTAGGGCAGCTGTAGCAGCACTGCAGTTTGAGCGCCAGGTTTTATAGAATAATGCAAATGTCTGAATTTAAGAACAGCTGCTGCTCAGGTTTAAATATTTTCTTTCTTTTTTTTTTCTTTTCCTCTTTCTCTTTTTCTTTTTCTCAGATGCTCCTCACGTCTCTCCCTCCTCCAGCTGCAACAGTGTTCAGGATTTGATCACATGTTCCTGTGAGGTTCATGGAAATCCATCTCCTAAACTAGTGTGGCATCTTTCTGGTCAAACCATCCAGCCTTCTGAAAACACACCTATTCGAGAGGAGTCTGTGGGTGACACAGGTTTAAAAAGCTTTGTTTCCATTCATCAGTCATTTATAGACACTCCAACTCTGCAGTGCATTGCCATCAATAAATTGGGCATCGACACACACCTGTTCAATCCCATCAAATCAGGTAGGCACCTAAAGCAAAAAGTTATGTATAAGATAAGATACGTTTATTGTCACCTGGTGGTGCTTCAAACATAAGAACAATTAAAAACAGAACAGAATGAAGTAAATAAATAAAATGTAAAATATTAAATTAATTGGTATAATATGTGTGACGGGGCGCATAGCTGCCGTCACAGTAGCATGCGCTACTTATTCATGTATTGGACTGAGGGCAATGATGCCGTGTATGTTTGTCTGTCTGGTATATGTTCTGTCATGTAATATTTCAATACATT
>JAOVVF010000014.1:16402709-16413773 GCA_028565595.1 Duopalatinus emarginatus | reverse complement strand
CTGTCCATTATGGTGTATTGTAGACTGTCCATGTCCATGGTGGGTCAGATGAGACTGTAAGAAGATAAGGGGGGTCAACTCATCAGAATGGAAGATGAGAAGAGAAACCCGAGAGTTAAGTATGGTCTTTATGTAATGGTCACTTTAAATATAAGGAGTGCATTATAGATATAAATATAAGTGGCAGGTAAGCGGTTGTGCAGCCTTATGTCTTTATGAACAAATATAGCATGTAGGCTTAACTTCTGCAAGAATTTGATGTGCTGAATGTATCTTTGCAGTTCTTTTATTTACATCATAGAGAGACGCTAAATTTAACAAATCTGGACAAAATCTGTGTCTGTCCTGGATCAAGTTAAAAACTGTAGTCCCAGGTACAACAGCAACCCGAGGAAATCAGATGGTCCATGCGAAGACAAAACCAAAGTGGTCTGAAGAATCACAGAGATGGTTGTTCACTGTGACTTGTATCTAATGTACATTGTATTATGATGTCCATTATCACATGTCAGTACTTGGTTTGTTTACTTTCTGTACAATTGTGTACTTTGTTTTCTGTGCATCCAGTGAAATAAGCTCATTTTGGCTGGTTTAACTAAACTAATGATTTTGTCCTCTTTTTTATCAGTTCTTCTCAAGTGTTTGTTCAGTACAGGATCAAACTGTGCCCTGACTCTGTCAGGATCGACTCTACTGGCCGACTATCTGGCCAAGAAAGTTGCCATAATGAGGCTCTAATTGTTTCTCTGAATGTGCTCTTAGAGTCTGATTGTGTTTTGATGAATAACAAACCATTGCAATTATTCTTCTTAAAGCAGCTTTCAAATGCTTTGAGAACATTATTAATGATCGTGCCTGTTTTTAGCCTCTCTGCTAATCTGCTAAACTGCTAGTCTTCTAATTTTTCATGTTTTTCATGTCATTGTTGTAACTGTCTACAGTAAATTGATAAAGGATTATGTCATCATTTTGAGGATAAGATAAGACAGGATAAGCTAAGATCAGACAAGATAAGATCCTTTATCTTCCTTTATCAGTCCCACCAAGACAATGGGGGTATACAATATCAAGAGACACCAATGTAAAAAAGGAAAATACACAGACAACCGGGTTCATTAGATTGTAATAAGTTAAAGAAAACTAGACATTATACACTGATCAGCCAAAATATTAACACCACCCGCTTAAACAGCTCCTACCTGTCGAGGCATGGACTCCAAAAGACCTCTAAAGGTGGTCTGTGGTAACTGGTAACCCAGGATGTTAGTAATAGATCATTTTGTGGATCTTCTATAGGATCATCCCAGACGGTCTAGCCTTCTTCCCCCCACACACACACACACACACACACAAACACACACACACACATCAGTGAGTCTTGGTCTCCCACGATCCTGTCACTGGTTCACAGGTTGTCCACTTTTAGTAGGTATTAACCACTGTATACTTGGACACACCCCACAAGACCTACTGTTTTGAAGATGATCCGACCCAGTTGTCTCGACAGCACAGTTCTGTTCTTGTCAAAGTCCTTCAGAATGGCCACTTTTCCTGCTTCCAAGACATCAACCTCAGTAACTGACTGGTCACTTGGTGTATAATTTATCCTCTTGACAGGTGCCACTGTAATAAGATACTCAGTGTTATTCACGTCACCTGGCAGTGATTATAATGTTATGGCTCATTGAAAAATATAATATATATAGTTATATATACAATACAATACAATATATATAATGCATATTGTAATAAATTGTGATGATATCGTTTGTGAATGAATTAGTAATATTGTGAGTTACTGGACATGAATGATGATGAGTTTGTTCTGATCTACTGGGATGTACAGTGTTGATAATAAAGTCTGAAAGCAGGAAGTAATGATCTGCAGTATCTCTCCCTTACACACTGTGGATAGAGCAAATCAAAATTCTTTATTTGCATTGGCACAAGTTTGGACGTTTGACAAGTTGGCATCGTTGTTGGTCAGTCAACAGTTCTGTCCAATGTGCCGACTCGTCGAAAAGTTTCCTTTACACCTCATGTACTCTTAATTGCTGTGACTGAGTAATCTCAGAGGAAACAATTGAACCCACATTTTTGATGATCTAGCTGTACAGGACTTCTGAGTTCTTGCTGATGTGTGAAAATTTGAGCTTTGTCAATCTTTCTGTATGGGATGTATTTTCATTTACTTTTTTAAGTGAGAGAGAAACAGGGGTACAAGCGTTTTATTGGTACAAGCATTTCATAGTTGCTTTCCAGAGCGCTGATTTGCTAGCTAGAGAGATGTTGCTATCTTGGAGAGATGTCTACAAGACCTCCCGCACTGCATCGCTAACGACATTCACTGTATTGTCACATAATTTTCCTCTATGAGCAAGAGAGAGAGAAATGCTTCAGACCCTATGACTCCAGTTACATCGATAACTTAAAGGGAAAGTGAAAGCTAACACAATCTAATGCAGTTTACTCTCAATGTAACGAGTCAGCGACCTTAACAATAAATATCAAAGTAATGCTGTGTTTATGTATTCAAAGTAACGCTGTAACCTTGAATATTTCTGTTAATGTTTTTATTCAGGTCTACCTGTATTTTCCTTCAATTTCCAGTCTCTAATAAAAATCAGGTGACAACCTCCTGAACAGACGACCTCCTATTTAAACACTGTTAGAGAACCTACTGAATAAATTGCCGACTGCATGCCCTTGTGTGGTTTGTAACAGTAAAATTTGCCTTTTTAAGCATGTCCTGGTCTGCTGGAAATATATATAAGCTAAGAACAGAATTGTACTTAACAGAAGCCTCACTGATCCAACAGCCAAAACTGGTCCACAGCAGTTTTCTGTGGTCTATCCAATAAAGAATAAGAATAAATAATAAGGATTAAAAACAAAAGAAAGAGGAGAAAAGCGCAAACAATAACGCTCTAATAAAGGATAAGGCTGTATGTAGTTCAATACCTTGGCTAGCTGGGTTTGAATCCTGTCGCAGAACATTCTCATAAAAATTATTTCCCACGGTTCTCGAGGATTATGAGTACAACTCAAAATACGGACCCCACTTTATTGTGTACATGTACAAAATGTACAAAAACTAGCTAGCTAGCAAATCTTTTAAGATAATGTACAAGAACTATCTAGCTATAAAACTTATGAACAGGTAATGAACAAAAAAAGGTGGAGATGCTTCTGGATTTAGAATTGTGATAAACTGTAAAGAAAATGTACTATTTAGCTACATTTTTGTTAGCTTACAAAATTTATCTAGCTAGCATATTTTATAAGATAATGTACAAATCTTAACTAGCTAGGTAATTTAACAAACGAAACTTGAAAAATTGAAACTGCTGTAGGATGTAAGATGAGGTCTTAATGACATCATCTTGGTGCTAATCATCTGAATATTGAGCATACTAAATCACACTAGGCGTCCAGAGACGAGTCTGGATTTAGGCTCGTGATCGATGGTGATGTCACTTCGATTTTTTAAAATAGTTATTATTAAAAAGCTCAATATTTAAGTTAAGTAGCTTAAGATAATTATGTAACTAATTTACAAAATTAAAAAAAAATCTGAACAAATTTTTGTGTTATCCGCTGTTAGCAGCTGCTCTTTAGATCATCATTCTGCTCCTGTCTCACTGCAGAAGTGATGCTGAAGGACGAATATAAATCCAAGCTCTGACTCGTCTCCTCAGAGTCTAGTGTGTCTGGGTGTGTGATAAATCGGAGCTCATTCTCAGATCACCGTCGTGATGATCACACACACTCCTGCGTTCAGGGACCTGTGAGAAGAGGTTATTGATCTGAGGTGGAGAAAATACATCATCCCTCCATCCCTCTATCCCTCCTCTGTCTGTGTCCAGAGAAACCTGGAGGGAAATCCGATGGAAAAGTGTTGACTGAGGTCAAACAGGGGAAACGGATGAGAGGATTAAGAGCAGTTTGGTTGGGATTTTGTAAAACAGAGTGGTGACACTTGTTTTCTGTGACACCGCCAGATGAGAAGCACGAACAAGTGAGAGACCTCAGAGCTTTAGCCTTTGATACCATCCCCAATTAAACCCCCAGACAGAGTTTTCTGATAAGGGGATTAAATATCGATTACAGCACTTCTCCAATATCCGGCCATGTCTTTAAAAAGAGGAAGATCTTTCTATCGCAGGAAATGATGCATGTAAAAGAGAAAAGGAGAGGGGAATGAGAGAGAGAGAAACCAGACCTGCTGCACAGTTTCAAATCTCTAATCACCTTCCTGCTCTTTTCCGATTTTATTAAAGGTTATTAAAGGGGAATGTAATTCAATAAGCAGCGGCAGCCTGCTGCCCAGAGACGCTTTAATAAAATAAAGAGCATAAAAGTTAAGCTTTGGAAAGAGAGGAAGTGAAATGATAAAATCACACAACGTCCTGTCCTACATCATCCTCTGCAGTAAACATACATGATACATGAAATGTGACATAAAGGATGACGAGGATAATAAAGATTTTGTGTGGATGGAATTTAATTAGTGACTGACATCCACAGCTGTGCGTCAGCCGCTAGGTTTAGACAGCTAGGTTAATTATATAACTAACACATCAACTGGAATAAAACATGTACACTTGTAGCAACTTTACAAACCTATCTACAAAACTTTAACTAGCTAGCTAAATGTATGGGCTAATTTACAAACTGTAATATGGTAGCTAACTTAGCATGCTAATTCACAAGTATGAAGCCATCTAAGTTAACATGCTAATTTACAAACCTAACTAGCTCACTAATTTATCAACATAATTTTCACAACTTAATGAGCTAGGTACATTTTTAAGCTAGATTGCAAAAAAAAATAGCCATCTAACTTAACATGCTAATTTACAAACAAAACAAAATGTTCAAAATGTAACTTGCTAAATCTATAAGCTAATTTACAAAACTATAAGTAGTTAACAATATTCAACAATTTATTTTACAAACCAAATACATAGTTAAAACATGATTTAAAAAATATAAAGTTCACTGAATATAGATTTAATGAGGTATTTTAAGCAGACAAAAATTGGTGGGAAAAAGAAAATCTGGTAGGGTTTTAGATTTTGTAATGAGTAATTAAGGGTCAAAGTTATAACATTTAATAAGTTGAGCAAAAAGTAAAAGCATTTATTTTAAAGCCCCAGTAAAGTATAAATCTTTTGAAATAAATAATCTGAAATAATTCCATTAATATGGTTCTGTGTTGATTGTGTTCAGCTGTTTTGTGTTTCCTCTTTGATTAAAGTCTCTATTTACCTTCACACTATTTTAGTTTCGTTGCTAAACATTTGCTATGTAGCCTGTTGAGGGTTCACGTTGCTCTAGCTTCTGGTTCATGCTTGCTTTTTTCTTGAATGTTGTTTTTAATTTTTAATTGTTAAAAAGTCTCCTCTGTTACATAATACAAATATTTTTTTAAACCTGGGTACTTTTAAAATCATAGACTTTAATATGAGTGATATCATAAGTAGACTGAATTATACACACAGACACTGTGGTTTAGAATCCATGTAAACACTTCATTTACAATTCTTTCATTTTGGTGAAAATGTTCATGCTGTTAATGTCTTCAGTTCTGGAAACCATGGAGAGAACACCACCTGAAGATCAATATCAAACCCCACTGTTAAAAATTAAAGAAGGTTTTTTTGGTAGCAAGGCAGAATTACTGTAAATAAATATACATTAACATTGCTGTAAAGTAAAAAAATTAAAGAAAGAATTTAAAAAAGCAACATCAAAAACCATCAGAAGCAGTTGGGTCTCAACTGCACATCAGCTTCATCATGGTTGTAGCAGGTGTCAAACCGGGAATCTTCAATTCAAGAAGCTGATTCACACACAGCTCTACTGCTACTATTGTTACAAAAAGTGCCATAAATATAAGACCAATTTACATAAATAATGTTCCCAAAAATGAAGATTAATTGTAAGGCAAATATAGGTTTTCTGTACTCTTACACTGTAAATTACAGAACATGCTGCTAGTTTTCTCAGTTTACTGTATTTTTATAGTTAGTTTTGGTTAAAAGAATGTAATTTAAAAATTTAATAAATAAATAAATGAATAAAGATACTTTTATTTTTAATTTGCTTATAAAATTTTAGATTATTAGTTTAATTTTACTATTAAGTTTATTAATAATTTTAATACAATTTTCTGTTATCTTAAAATACTGAGAAAAACTAAATTTTTTTAATACAAAGTCAATTACAATTCTCTCTTGAAATAGATGACGTCTTCTCCAGCATGTCTCTCCTTACAACAAACCCCTGTATTTCATGGCCTGGTGATCTGAGTGCTGAAATATTCCGTTTCTAATTTCATCTCTTCTGCTTTTTCTTTTTCTGTTTTTTTTTTATTGTGTTAATAGATGCAGAGGCGTAAATGATTAATGATGTGGAGCAGCCAGGCCAAAACACTCAGCCTCAATAATTCATATTTAGTCCTGAGTGATCAATTTCCACACCCCTCTCTCTTTCTTTTGCTCTCTCTCTCTCTCTCTCTCTCTCTCTCTCTCTCTCTCTCTCTCTCTCTCTCTCGCTCCCTCACTTTCTTTTGCTCCCTCATTCCCCATGTTTATGTGTTGTTACCTATTGAACGACATCCTTGGCTCCGTTCAGGCGTTTAGAAAAGGAGAGGTTCTGTGCAGTGGGGCGTTTTATTGCTATCTTTCAGAGCTCAGGGAACGTAGCAGGGATTCTCACTAATGTCGCATTAAAGGATTTACTTTGTTCAAAATGTTTCTCGTAAAATAAATCTCTCAGCAGTATGGAGACCTGAAATCCTGTAAGAGCACAGAGCTGTAAAATAATACACAGTGGATAATACATTGATGTGCCACAAAAAGTGGTACACAAATCTAATACTTGGTAGGTCCCCCATGGGTTCATGGACTCCAGGAGCTTCAGAAGCTTGTGGAAACATTTAGTAGGTAATTCTTTTGTATTTTGTATGATTTCTGTCATTCCAGACGTGTTTAATAACGTTGAGATCAGGTGATTTAGGTGTAAATGACTAATCCCCAAAATCAGGTGTTCCTCTAAACATAATCTGGTGTCTCTAGACGTGTGTGGTGGTTCATTGTCTTGTTAGAAGAGGACAAACCCATCAGAATGAATACAGGACATGAACAGGTGTAAATTATCAGAAAGGAGACACACATAGTCTTCACGTTTGTAGATGTAACGTGATTGGTGAGAAAAAGCATAACCACAGGCGTCACACAGTGCTTCACTTGCCGTGTCTCATTTACGGCACCTGTATGAACTCTGCTGAAGGACACGATACATGACACATGGCTGTGATTGGTTGCAGCATATTTGAAAGGCAAAATGAGACCACAGCAGGATGCAAGCTTGTAGGCTCACAAAGGTACTTATTTCTATCACACAAGTGTTCATGATGTTTAGTGAAGAGTGTAAGTGCAGAACACCATCTAAGCTCAAGATGCTGTAAGAACATGAAGGTATTATCCAGCATGGAGAGTGACATGGAGAGTTCCTGACTCTACCCAACACAGAACATTCTCCTGACATCCACCTATGGTTAGTTAGAAAGTGTTTATATGTCAAATGTTGTTATAAGGTTTTCCAAAGGTTTTTATTACAGTGGTTAAAGGAATGTTAATACAATTGAATTGGAACGTTCTCCAAATGTTCTCCGAAGTTTCCCACATTTCATATATTACCATAATGTTTTACAACCCAAAACAAAATCTAACATTATATTTATGTTACGAAGATGCTCCAGGCAAAACATGGAAAAACCAAATAACCTTCAAGGAACATTTCTGTAACCAAAACATAACATTTCTGAACATATTGGCTCAGATGGATGAAAGTCTGAGTTCCAGAACATGCTGAAGAATTAAAAAAAATTGAGCTCCATAACCAGCTCGAGAAGTAAGAGGTTTAGGCAAGTACAGAGATGAAGAACATGTTTAAGAAGAGCTAAAAACTGCAACCCTGATGTTCAAGCTTTCAACTGACTTAGAACTCCTTGATTAATTGATGGAGTCCCGTTTGAATCTGGTTCCTCTCAAGGTTCATTCCTCGTGTCCTCTCGGGGAGTTTTGCTATAATCACCGTGGCCTCTGGCTTGTTCATCACAGATCAGAATCTATATCCTGGTCTCTGTAAAGCTACTTTATAATGATGTTTCTTGTTTAAGAGATTTATAAATAAAATGAAATTGAATTACATTAAATTTCAATTGAATTATTTAGTACTACAGAATTAAATAGTTAAGTAACCCTTTTACGATCCAAAGAGTTTCAGAACCTTCTAAAGAACTACATTATTTCAGACAAGTTAAACAATTAAAAAAGAAGCTGAACAGTTGATGAACCTTCCAAAAAAGAACATATTGAGAAAAGGTGTAGGAACTAACTCAGAGACTCATGGGTGAAAGAACCTTATGAGGGACTAAATAGTTCCAAAGTCTTCTGAAAAGCTACAATGTGTTTGGAACAATTGAAGAGACAAAATATGTAAATATATAAAAATATATAAACCTATCTGGTAAATTTTAGACACCCAGAAATGTCTGAGAAAGATGTAGGAACTGTCTGGTAAAGTATATGCTTTAGGAACCTACCAGAGAAGCTAAAAAGCTGAGGACTCTTCTAAGAAATTAAACAGTCCTACAACCTTCTGAAAAGCTAAAAAAAATTGTAGGAACCATCAGACAGCTTAAACAGTTCTGGACCTTCAGAATGGAAGCTACAGTTCTTCTTAATGATGACTCTTTAGGACACCTCTTTCTGCCTCTTCTATAATTCACTCTTCACTAATTATAGTTTCAGGAACTAAAATTGTTTCTGGATCCTCCAGAGGAAAAAGTTCCTTAAAGTTCATGTCATCAGATTCTGTGTAAACTTTTGTGACATCAGCAGGAGAAGACGAGGGGAAGCTGAACGCTGATGCGCTTTGCTGCTGCTTTACTGAACAGACACTACAGCGTAATGTGTTAATGATAATGGAGTTTCTGTTGCCAGTAGCAACTGAGAGATAAGGAGTATGACAGAGAGAAGCTGATGGCTTCGGAGACGTTGGAGCTAATTTGGGAAAGAGCGAGACTTCGCACGTCTCAGCTTTTTTGATGATCTCGGCACTTTCACAAGTTTCTCTAATCAGGATGGAAGTCACAGCAGCTCCACTGAGGCTCCGAATCCACCCTCAACATCACACTAGATTAGTAAAGTAATCAACAGCAGGGTGGTGCGAGATACTTCCAGAATCTGAAAAAATAAATAGTTCCAGAACTGTCTGGCAAACTAAATAATTCAAAAACCTACTCGAGAAGCTGGAGGAAAATTGGAGGAACCTTCTAAGGAATTTTTTTTTTACCTGAATCTTTGGAACAACTAAGAAGGCGTTGAAGAGTCTAAATAGTTGTGAAACCTTCTGAGAAACTAAGTTCCAGATCTGTCTGGTAAATGAAATGATCCAGGAAGTGAACAGTCATATTCACTCGGCTCCACTTTCTCACTCAGGGATCTGAAGTCATGTTTGTGGTTCTCCGTTCACACTCCATCAAGCTCCTTCATCTGATACCTTTTTTTTCCTCCTCGTTCCTCCGAGCTGTGGTGCTGGTGTTTTATTCCCCTCACCCCGTTACGTCTCATCTCCTCCGCCTCGCCGTTTTATTGTTAAGTGCAAAACAATCCCATAATGGCAACATGAGAAAAGCAACCAAGCAGTTAATTAAGATCTGAGCTTGAAGGATGTAGCAGTGCTGTGGGGCATTTCTGCAAAACACGTTCAACACGTCATTCATTTCACCCTCACATCAGACCCAAACCTCTGTAGAAACAAAATGTCAAAGCTTTGTGTGTGTGTGTGTGTGTGTGTGTGTGTGTGTGTGTGTGAGAGAGAGAGAGAGAGAGAGAGAGACAGACAGAAAGAGAGAGTGAAATTGAAGAACAACATGACAGGCGAGCATTGTTTTTTTCCATATGTGCATGCCACGTGAATGAAGATGTTTTTGATTCTATGCCCAAATGATGTACAGTACAATGCAGTTAACCCATCCAGCTGGTTTGATGGTTCCTCAGACCAAACCTGTGGCTTAACCTATCTTCAGTTCCTGTCACAATTACCATGATAACAGGATTTGGTTCTCAGAACGTTGTGGAAACGTTATTTTTTGGATGCACAATTGTTCCTTGAATGTTTAAAAAGTTGTTTTTAAATTTTTTGTCAGTTTTGGTTTATGGGACTCGGTTTATGGTCTGTGGAGAAGGTTCTGGAGTGCTTTGCTGTCTCAGCTTTTTAGCTTCTCAGGTACGATCCTAAGTCATTTAGTTTGCCAGACAGTTCAGGACCTATTTTATTTCTGTGGGAATGTTGTTTGTTGGTTACAGAAATGTTAGTTTTAGGTTGCATGTTGTGGTTTATGGAACTTTTTCCTAACTTTTGTATTGTGGGAACCTTTGAGGAACCTTCAGAGAACCTTTGGAGAACATTTTAGTTTCTTTGTATTAACCACTTCAACACAAGAAACCTTCACAGAACCTTCTGACAACATTTCTACTTACGCACACTTACTTCTAGAAGTAAAACTATTGGAGAACCACAAACTAACATCAGGAGAATGTTTAACTTTCTTCCTATTTACTATTCGATGCACAACCTTATAATTGTATAATTTTGTTATGGATGACCTCATATCAAATGTGTGTAGAGACAGTATAGAGAAAAACAACAATAAAGGCCGTTGGTGCCTGGTGAGTGCAAGTAGCTAGTATTACTAGGTAGCTAATACTGTTAGCATGCTTGGCTAATTCCAATCGGCTAATGAGAAGTGGAGGATGGAACCTAAATCAAGCATCTGATGTTCCCACTGATTAGTGTGTTATTAAACTTGTATCTCATTACCTACTGTCTAATCATATACACTTAAAGACAGGCCACACCCACAGGTGTAAATGTAGGATCAGTGAAGTGTCTGTCTCCTGAAGTGTCCCGATGCTCAGTCTTCAGGGATATTCTGTCTTATTTGGACATGACAGTTGGAGACGTGGTTTTCAGCCGAACTGTGGTGTT
>JAOVVF010000014.1:16395209-16400209 GCA_028565595.1 Duopalatinus emarginatus | reverse complement strand
GAGATGCCGTCAGTCAAAACAGCAGACAGCATATTGCTGAAGGGCCTAAATAAGGTGTTGTCCACGTCTGACCTCCACTGAAAGACAGGTTGGGGTCTAATACCACCAGCAGCAACAACTCCACCACAAACATCACCATTGCTATCATCAACACCATCATTACCACTACCACCAACACCCACCACTACAAATACTAAAACCTAGGCCTGAAAAAAAGTTAGTTATTCAAATAAAGGTTTTTTAGGTTCTTATTTGTCTCAGGCATCATAATCTGTTTAAGGGTTATCTGTCTAATCTTCTTCATCTTCTACTGGTGTAATCAATCTGGTGCATCCTTCTGCCAGAACAGACCTCCACGCAGCTGTTAATTCTCTTAATACTCCACAGATTTTTCATAATGGCTTACAGAAACTGTTCGTTTTCATTACAGGACCATGACAAAGACACGAGCTGCCATGAAGAGGGAAGATACAGAGAGGCCTAATGAGGTTTACACACCGAAACAACATTTAACAGCTAATGACAGAGCTGTAATAACTATAATAAAACCTTACTCTTCATCTCTAACAGAGCTGGAAATTACAGCAAGCACAGCTTTAAGTAAGACGTTGTTAAGCTTCGGCTCATGACGTACAGTGAAACTAAACAGACCTGACACTGTGAAATTCACTGTGGGTGTAGCTCTGTGTGAAAGAGCTGTAAACGCTGCACTTACAGATGCAAACTGAAAAATCGAATCTAGAAATGGACCACATGAGGCTGCAGATCATCAGTTACAGGTGGGTGAGGTGGCCACGGGTGGATGACTTCACTTGTATGAACAACATGAATAAAATAAACTACTGTATTATATTTCTATTTATAGGAAGTAATGAAGACTCCATGAGTGTATTGGGTATCGTGTCTCTGACCTGATCTTCCGTCTCATGTGTCAGTGGATTGGTCAGGATGTTCATTTTTAGGATCATTGATTGGTTGATTAGGACACTGTTCTCCTTTAATTGTGGTAACGTTTGTGGTATTGTGGAGAATCTCTGTGGTGACCTTGAGCTTATAAAGGCACTGGAACTGGGCCTCATCATTAGACTGATGTCATGAAACCCAGTTAATCATTTTGGCTCATTTTCTAAAACAATTTTTTTTTTTGAGGTCTTTGAAGGTTCTTTGAAAGTCCCTATGATTTTCCAGGAATGTTTTTGGTGCGTGTTTTGGTTTATGGAACAATGATTACGATCTGTGGAGGTTTTCAAGTAGGTTCTTGAATTATTCAGTTTCCCAGACAGTTCAGGAACTCTTTTTCTTCTCAGAAGGTTCTGGGCCTCTTTAGTTTCTTATGAAGTTCCTGAAATCTTTAGTTATTCAGAAAGTTCTGGGAATTTTAATGTTTGGCTACATAAACATTCCTAGAAGGTTTGTTTGTTTTTTTCTTTGGTTTGCCAGAAACATTTCTGTTACATGTTTTGGTTTATTTTTTTATTTTTTTTGGAGAACGTTCCAATTAGTTTTTTATTCTCCAGTAACCACTACAATACAAAAAACCTGTAGTACTATAGAGTAATGTTAGCTAAAATTTCTATGTTTGGTCAAAGTGAGTCAGGTCAAAATGTTGCTGGGGGTCAAGCTCAGCCTTGCAGTCAGGGTTCAGCAAGTAGAGGCGGCAGGAAAACTCTAACACTGAGCAGGTCGAAGTCATCAAATTCTGCTGATGATACAGGAATAAGGTTTACAAAATCAGTAGCAGGAAGAAATGTTGTAAAACATTAAAACCATCACCACCATTGTCAGCACCATCGCCACATCCACCAACACCACCACCACCATCGTCAGCACCATCACCATCACCACATCCATTTACACCACCACCACCATCGTCAGCACCATCACCACATCCACCAACACCACCACCACCATCGTCAGCACCATCACCAAATCCACCAACACCACCACCACCATCGTCATCACCATCAACACATCCATCTACACCACCACCACCATCGTCAGCACCATCACCACATCCACCAACACTACCAACACCATCGTCAGCACCATCACCAATCACCACATCCATCTACACCACCACCACCACCATCGTCAGCACCATCACCACATCCACCAACACCACCACCACCATCGTTAGCACCATCACCAAATCCACCAACACCACCACCACCATCACCATCACCACATCCATCTACACCACCACCACCATCGTCAGCACCATCACCATCACCACATCCATCTACACCACCACCACAATCGTCAGCACCATCACCATCACCACATCCATCTACACCACCACCACCATCATCAGTACCATCACCACATCCACCAACACTACCAACACAATCAGCAGCAGCACCATCACCATCACCACATCCATCTGCACCACCACCACCACCGTCAGCACCATCACCACATCCATCTACACCACCACCACCATCGTCAGTACCATCACCACATTCACCAACACTACCAACACAATCAGCAGCAGCACCATCACCATCACCACATCCATCTACACCACCACCACCATCGTCAGCACCATCACCACATCCACCAACACTACCAACACAATCAGCAGCAGCACCATTACCACCAACAACATGTCTGTAATATTCCAAAACTTTCAGAATTTTTCTCTCATCACACAGAGAAACTCAAAATATATTTTTTTACGTGAGACCAGAACTCTAAAACGTCCCTGTACACTGAGTGTTTATCATCTGTTCATAAAGTGCTGTTTTTTTATTCTTCACACTCAGACGTGCGTCACTAATGAACAGAGCAGCGGCTTTAATAAACACACTGCATGCTTCTGTTTCCGTCTGTATTATTTTCACACCTCTGTGTTCTATCAATAAGAGTTAAAACACTGCTAATGGCTGGAGCCCAGCTGATAATTAGCTTCACATCCATGTCAAAAGCTTAACGAGTGAAACGGAATCTGTTTCTGTAGACCATCACATTTCTAATACTGATGGAAGTCTGAGACTTGATTCAGTCTGAGTCTGAGTCTGATATCAGGCTCTTCATCACAACTCTGCTCATAGTCACAGTGTAAAATCTGAGAGATTTTTCTAGTCCACATGACCATGACCACCTCTGCTCCTTCCTTCCTTATTTCCAGTGAAAACATCTGCTGGACGTTCCAGATGAATTGATTTTGTTCTTTAATGAGCTGGATGTGAAGCTCCAGTGATTCAATCTGGAGGAGACACTTTAGCCTTCAGCATCTTCTGCTCTCATTAGGCTTCCTGCCTCTGTGGTTTGGACGATCAATTAAAGATAACATGCTGGAACTGGGAGTTGCAGAAGTGCGGCAGATTCCTGATCATTATCATGTACAATATACCACAAACTTCAAAGATATACCACAGCGCTGGATTCTGATTGGTCAGAAGGTGTTGAGTCAGTTTTGACTAAAAAACTTTTTTAATATCGTATCGCTTCTAGAGCAATGGCTCATTCGCAGGCTTATATTAATACCCAGGTGCTAATACAGTATAATTTTTACAGCAACAGCATTTTCTGCTGGCTTATATGAATACACAGGTGCTAACACGGAACTGTTTCTATAGCAACATCTCGATCGCGAGCACATATAAACATGCGGGTTCTAATGCTGTATCATTTCTATAGCAATAGCTAGTTCGCAAGCTTATATAAATAAACAGGTTCCAATACGGCAGTTAATACAGAGACGTTTTCTGTACAGAACGTTTATTGTTTGTTTGCTTGTTTATTTACGGAAGGAGTCCAAAGCTGGAGCTTTGAATATAAAGTCGTCTCAGCTAAGCTTAAACCATCGCTAGCTAAGATCACATGACCTGACTGCTAGTGAGCGTTACTTCCTGCTATGATTGTGTTTTTATAGTATGACTGTGAAATGAATCGAACACGTTTACACACATCCACAAACCTCACAGTTACACATGAATTGTGTAAAGCTGTAGTAATGAGTTTTCAGTAGAGTATATGACTTTAATGGCACAATGCTGAATAAATTTCATACAAGCTGCGTTTTAATTGCTGTTTCAGCCTCTTGTGTATTTTCTCAACACTCACTGCATCTGGAGACGTCTTAAAAAAAACATGCAAATGGAAGCATTTTTTTTCCTCCTAACACGTTGAATGCTTTTTCCACCTCTGTAATTGTGGCACCTGTAAATTGGCCCTGGGCTGTTTCCCACTTTCACACTTTATTAAACCAACTTCCTAAACAGTGTGAGTTGTTTTTCCCATCTGACTTTTACCGCGTGAGCATATTAAAATCAGATTTATGTTTATTGCGTAGCTTGGAATCTAATAACTTAATTAATCTGCACTACATTTCTGATTTATTGGCTCTACAGCAGGAGTAAACTCAGTAACTCTGTGTATTTTTCATGCTCTTTGCTCATTATCCGTCTACCTGCTGCACATTTATACCTTTAAACCTGACACCTAATTTCAACCGGGCTGCCAAGATATTCATCAGTTTAATTAAAAGTCTGCTCTTGTTTATTCATTTATAAAGGCTGATCTTTTTTTTTTTTATTTAAGGTGAACTGTAAATAATTGAGGCAGAATTCGATTATTTACATTAACAGGAGTGAGAGTGTCGAGGTCGATCCAAGCTGACAGAAATAGAAAAACTTCGTACTCAAAATAGGAGTCAAGTTCAAACAACTTACACTGTTGGCGAGACTTCACGCCAGGCCCTCATGTCCATGTGCTTTATTCACAGTACAAACAGGAAATAGATTAAAGAAATGAGTTTCGAGGTCTTTTTTATTGTAGCACTTCATTGTATACACTGAAGTGCCAAAACAATAGGCAAAACACGTAGGCTGGTGGTGGCTCAATAATGGTGTGCATGGGTGTCGCCGCCATTCGATCTGAAGTGGGCGTGTCCCTTTCACATTTCATAATTATTCGTTTGGTCCCGCCCACATTTACCATAAAATATTAGTTGACCAGCGCTGTTTCTGTTACTTGGTGAAAGAATCCATTCCACTTGA
>JAOVVF010000014.1:16327369-16340784 GCA_028565595.1 Duopalatinus emarginatus | reverse complement strand
ACACACACACACACACACACACACACACACACACACACATACACATACACATACACATACACATACACACACACACATTCACATACACATACACATACACACACACACACACACTGAAGTGAAATACAAGACTTGTAAAAGAAAAAGAAAAGTGAATCCACTGAAACAAAACTTTAGGGTCTATTTAACTCTACATGTTAATGATTTACAGCTTCATTGTTAACATAAGCCTGTTTTATCAATGCTGAGCGTTATAAAGTTAATATTCAAACGATGAGTTTGTGGTTTATTGTTGTATATGTTTGCAGTAGCGTCACTGCAGTAACGTTTCTTTATTTAGCCTCAGGTACAGCTTCCTGCTACACAGAGGATAAGGTAACATCAGAGGCATGTTTCTGTGAAATAAATAAAAGTTTATACTGATATTACTGCATCTTCACTGGAAAACAAGAAAAATCAACTGAAAGTGCTGTTCCTACAGAAACTGTGAGTGTGTTGTGGTGTGTATGAAAGCGACAACTGGCTCCTGACATACCACTGAATTCTGTTTGTGTTGTCATAGTTGTGTTTATGCCTAGTAGTAATTGTCAGTGATTTAATTTTGAGGAGAAAGTCTGGGCTGTGTTAAAGTGTAGGTCAGCACACCTGCTCCTTATGGGTGTGTATGTGTGTGTGTGTGTGTGTGTGTGTGAGAGAGAGAGAGAGAGAGAGAGAGAGAAAGAGAGAGAGAGAGAGAGAGAGAAAGACCGAAACACACAAGACACAGGCTCTAGATATTCCTCAGCTCTTATCCGACAGTTACAGTTACAGCCTGTTAGTATTCACTGCCTTGTAGAAAATCCTCCTAACAGTTGATTTTGCACCCTACAAACAAACACTCATATCTGTAAAATATATTTAACGTTTCACTTAACCGAGAAAACTCGGTCTACCTGGGTCCAAATGTGCCTGCTGTCATGGGTGTAGCTTAAAAACAGGCCAAATTGCAGCAGTTTAAATAAAATAAATAATCGCTAATTGGGAAACAATTTCTCTGAAAAAAACGCATGTAGTGAAAAAAGGGATGAACATTTCTAGAAACTGTATACAAGCACACTTCTCCATGACATGTTAGATGCTGTAGCGTTAGTCCCATGTCAATATATCAAAAACTGTAGGAGGAGATGCAAGCAGAAATTCAGGTGGAATAAGAAAAATTTGAGAAGAATTAATGAGTTAATTGTGCAGCATGCTAAAGAAAACTTGTGATTTGCTCATTACTTCTCTACAGCATTATCATTTACAATTTAATTATATATTTGGGTTTTAACTCCATGCTTAACGTAAGCGTTAAGTGACGGCAGCGTCATGTTACAGTCTGTTTATTTTTATCTGTTTTCATTTTTTATCGTACCATTTCGGTCCATTTTATATTTCCATTTTCATTTTGATGGCTGCGAGGTAAGTTAGCAGTATTCTTGTATTATCTTGAGTGAGGTTTCTTTTATGGTCTTAGGCAGGTTTACAAATTAATGCCAAAGTAACCAGAAATGGACATCAGGTCTGCTCCAGATTCCCAACCAAAATAGTCACGCTTCGATCTGAGAACTAAACTGTATTTAAAAAAAAAAAAAAAAGTCATCAGAGGGGTCAAGGGTTCAAGCCCCAGAACCACCAAGCTGCCACTTTTAGGCCTCTTCAGTAAGACCCTTAATCTTCTCTGCTCCAGTATCATGACTGACATGCCTGATATTTCAGTCCCCACTCGTTCTCAGTCTCCCGAGTTTTGGTTATGTTTATTCCCACCTGATCATGTTCATGGTGATCCCCATGTCTCTGTCTGTGTATTTAAGCTCCTTTACTAGTATCAAGCCGTTTAGTTCTCTGTTGAATGTTCATCATTAGTTTTGACTTCTGCCTGTATTCTGCCTCACCCAGTCCAGTCTGTTTGCTGATCACCTGACCTCCTGCCTGTTCTTGACTCATCTTGGATTTCTTTGCTTACAGACTTTGTTATTAAACACCTGCATCCCTGTCCCAACACTGCTAAGGCCAGCCTGTGTTTATAGTCCAACGTGGACGGGAAAGGAAGCGATTTGTTTTGGTGCCCATGTGGTCACTGTGTGTTAATGCCAACTGGGACAGAGTGTATCAGCTGTAAGGAAAAGAACCATCGTGCTCTTGTTTGGGAACAGGACAATCCAGGACAAAGTCCTCATTTTGGGGGTTGGAGTTGGATAAATGGGGACATTTTTATCAGACGTTTTAATCTTTTTATGCATTGCTCTCTGTTGAGTTTAGCAGCATGTAAACACAAGTCAGACTATGACATCACACACCAGTCAGAGTAACCATAACACCCAAGTGCAAGGGTCAGCATCAAAGTGGTCCGTGTTGGCATATAAAAGCACAGAAACTGTGTTATGTGCTCAATTACAGGGACTATTTATCTTTGACATAAGACATCTAGACCTAAAGGATTATTATTTATTCAGGGTCTAAAAACACGTCCCTTCCCCTTTAAAAACTTGAATCATATCTTATCGTAGCAGATTTAGTGCGACAGTCAAATATTAGATCTTTCTATTAAAAATCTGAACTGTCAAAGCCCGAGATTTAGGATTCTGCTCTACTGAACAGCTACATTTTCACTAGCTACAATACTACTAGCGATACCGTGACTAGCTACGTTATTACTAGCTATGTTTTTACCTGGTTACTAGCAGCCATGTTGTTATCATTAGCTACGTTGTTGTAGCCACACTGCTGTGACCACTAGCTACATTGTTGATAATAGTAATATTATTACTAGCTTCACTGTAACCAGTTACCATGTTACTACTAGCTACGTTATTCCTAGCTAAACTGTTAATACTAGGTAGCTTGTAACTAGCAGCCACTGTTACTGGCTACGTTTTTTTTTTCATCAGTGATTAATTGATGTTGATTAATTGTCTAAAGTATTTGCATGAATTTACATTCCGATATACAAAGACAGCCTTACGTTCAACATCTCAAATTACTCAAACTTAAATCTATAAACTAGAATACTTTAATATTTAATAGAAAATGGATTAAACTATATCACTAGGATAAAAACTAATAATACTGAAAAACTCAGACATGATGACAAACGTGAAATATGTACAAAAAACTGTAAAACAAAGGTCAAAGGTAGCTTCTGGAATGGAGCTGTACAAAGTGTATGTGCTGGATGAGCGGGGTTCTTCATGATGCAGGTGAAATGGTGTCACTTATTAGTGTGTCTTTTCTGTACACAGTATATTTATTTATAACCTATAGCATTACAGTGGATTTTTATTTTACCTGTCCACCACCATCTTGTGAGCCTCCTTCCAGTTCTCGGTGTCTCCATCAGTCCCAATGGCCGGGTTCAGCTTCTGCAGGTTCACTCCGGCGACGTTGGTGCCGCTCCATACGGGCACTGAGGAACAAAGGAGACAGAAATATCTTACATTTCCTTAAATTATATATCTCTACAGTAAAGTCAACATCTTAGTACGGCTTAGTACAGAAAGCAAATCTTTAGCATTCACCACCATTTACTCCTCACCGCTGGAGTCTCCATGTTCTCCCAGGATGTAGCCATTAAAGCTGCTGGCGTGTATGCCGAGCTTCTCAGCCATGATGAAGCGGAAACGGGCAGAGTCCAGGTTGGTGCCACTGCCGATGACGCGGTGCTTGGGAAGGCCGCTGAGCTTCCATGTCACGTAAGTCATGATGTCCACTGTGTGGAGGATAAAATAAAAACACTGATTTGTGAACCATTTTGTCCACAATTATTGCCACTTTAAATACAAATAAGCAAAAATGAGTAATGTTTTTTTTCTGATTGATTTCCTCACTAAAGCATGGTGGTGGTAGCACTGTTCAAAATTATGCGATTTTAACAGAATGGTATTAATGGTATTTTAACTGAATTTTTAAGGGAGGTTTTGACTCTTATTCATGTTGAACATATAAGCAGAATTTTTTTTTTCCATGATTGTGTGTAATCTTAATTTTAAAGGGTGCCAATAGTTCTGAAAGTAATTAACATGTACAGGTAATGAAACTGAGCAGTTACGTGCTAAAGCACCTCCTCACCCGGGTTGGAGACGACGATGAGGATGCAGTTGGGACTGTGTTTGACGATCTGAGGGATGATGTGCTTGAAGATGTTGACGTTCCTCTGCACCAGGTTGAGGCGACTTTCACCCTCTTGCTGACGAACACCAGCAGTCACCACCACGATGCGAGAATTCGCTGTCACAGCGTAGTCTGTCAATCAAAAGCAAGTGAAGAGACGCGGTAAGAAAATATCTATACTAAAATAATAATAATTAAAAATAAATAAATGAATAATTAAAAATAATAATAATAACTGTTTATAGAGCATTATGGTAGCTGAATGTGCTGCGAAATCAAGTAGCAAAAATATAAAATATATATATATTAATAATAAAAATGAAGAAAGCTAAAATAAAAAGTAAAAAATATAAGTAAAACAATGTGCAAGTACAGAAAATAATTTTATATGCAATCATTTGTTTACTGTTGCATATAGTAGTAGCTAGTAGTAACAAAGAACTGTAGCTAGGAAAATTGTTTGATGACAGGCCAGAGCGAATTATTCTGCAAAACGAACAAGTCATTTAAATAATGATTCAGAACACTTTAAAGAGTCGATTAAAAGATTCAGTCATTCATAGGTGATTCACGTCTTACCCTTATCAGCGATGATCTTGTGGGTCTTGAGGAACAGGCTGCCATGCTGCAGGTCCATCATCTCTCCTTTCAGCTTGTCCTCAAGCACGTCGACCAGCGCCAGTTCATCACACAAGTCCTACAGAAAGAGAGACACACAGAGAGAGAGGGAGAGAGAGAAAGAGAGAGAGAGAGACAGTCAGAGAGAGTGAGGGGGGAGTCTCACAATCATGGAAATACAACCAGGTCCTACAGTTAAACACTGGAACTGTGTGTATGTATGTGTGTTACCTTCAGCAGGATGCTGACAGCACAGGCCATACCCACTTGCCCCACTCCCACCACAGTCACCTTGTTGGTGGGTGGTTCAGCAGGACCGCTGCTCAGGGAGGTGATGAGTTTCTCCATTACTGAAGCCATGATCTACACAGAGCCACAGCATTTAGAACACATTTGTTTACATTCAGGTTTATCACAGCAACAGTTTCTACTCTCCTTTCTCACTACAAAAAGTTACATGTTTGTATTCAGTTGTCTCTTGTGGGTGTGGTTTATTCAGTATTTTTACATTAGCAGCTACACATCACTTTAAAAGCACTAATCAGTGTTAAACAACAGTTATTATTATTATTATTATTATTATTATTATTATTATTATTATTATTATTATGCTCAGATTCAAACTAGCTTTCGTAATCTTAAAAACAGAGGTGTTTACATCTTATGTATTTATTATTATTAACTTAAGTAAAGAACAAATGTAGAGAGAGTCGGGTAAGGGATCACCTGCTGCTATAACAGGCTAGAACCCAAACTAACCAACACCCAGCTGATTAAATCTCTTAAACTTTATAAGACTTGAGCATTGTTTTTGTTTATTATCCTATAAAATCAGGACACGCAGTGTTTTATTTCCTGTAGCTGTAACCGTAGTGCGGTACATTGATCAGAACAATATTGAATCCTGTTCAGTTGTGTAAAAGTTCAAAGTTAAAAGGGCACAGCCATGTGAGCTGAACGTGAAGCGTGTGTCAATCAACGTGACACTAATCCTCCTTGTTCTCTTTCCAGCTGCTGAGTACACACTAATCCAAAAATGACAGGGCCAACAAAGAGGACAAAAAGGAGAAAAAGCCACAGACATGAAACTCACATTTAGCTCTCTGTGTGTGTGTGTGTGTGTGTGTGTGTGTGTAAGAGATATAGAGACAGAGACAGGGATTATAACAGTTTATATAGTAACATTAGTAGCATATCATTCAGTTTATAAATATGCTAGTGCATGGAGGTGCAGTTCCATGAAACACACACACACACACACACACACACACACACACACACGACCTCAAGTTTCCCCAAACTCGAATTCCAGTCGTGCAAAAGTTTGTCCCTTAAACAGACAAACGAAATTCCAGACTAAACTAAACAATGCAACCACACCACTTCCAGATGTGTACAGATGTGTACAGAGAAAACACAGTCAACTTTCAATAAGCGACTGAGAAGTGTTGTAGGCAACATCCAGTATTTATTGCTCTTTTTCTCCTTATTTGGCGTCAGTGCAGTTACACAGCTCAGTGCCTTGGATCAGTTTTTTGCACCTACAGAAAGCAGTTTCCACTTTTTTACGACAGATCATGTGGAAGTGGAGCGAGACCACACTGATCAGGCCGTCATTTTGCTGCCTTCGAAACTAACAGAATAGTTTGATTGCTCAGTAAAAGCATCAGCAGTTTGTTAGCTTGTTGGATGCAATAGCAATTTGTTAGCATTAGCAGCTCTTTAGTTTGTTAGCTCTTTATTAGCATTAGCAATTTGTTAGTTTATTAGACATAGTAGCAATTTGCTAGCCTATTACTAGATTTTAGTTTATTTTTTTAGCTTGTTATTAGATTTGTTAGCTTATTACTAGCATTAGCATTTTAGGTTGTTGAAAGCTTTAGAAATTTGTTAGCTCATTAATAGCCTTAGCAGTTTGTTAACTTGTTAATTCATACACAAAAAAATCTTGGCTAATTATTAGAAGTATCAGTTATTTAGTTTGTTAGCAGCAGTCGCAATTGTTTGAGGATTTTGTAGGAGTTTTTGTTTGGTTTGTTAGCAGCGGTAGTGGTGGTGGTTTGATAGCTCATCACTAGCTAGCACTGGCAGCTTGTTAGCTTTGTTAACTCATTATTAGCATTAAAAGTTCTTTAGCTTGTTAGCTCACTGGAATTAGCTATTTGTTATTTTGTTGGACATTTCATAGCTTATTACTAGGATGATGAGTTTTTTTAGTTTGTTAGCAGAAGTAGCAATTTGTCAGCTTATTGTTAGCATTAGCAGTTTGTTATGTTGTCGAAAGCTGGAGCAATTTGTTAGCTCATTACTAGTATTAGCAGTTTGTTAGCTTGTGGGACAGGAGCATTTTGTTAGCTCATTATCAGAGGTAGCAGTTGTTTAGTTTATTACTAGCATTAGCGGTTTGTTATGTAGTCTGACTAACAACAACGCTATGGTTTTCTGGATCTGTATTTATTTATTTAATCATGTAAACCAGGATTATTCATTAGAGTATATCTGTATGAATGTTTCTGGATGTAGGAATCACCTGACCTACTTAAAACTGTGTCATGACCCAGCGTGTGGATTTATAAAGCTGTGGATTAAAGCCTGTTACAGTTATTTTATCTGCAGGTGTGAATGGTCTGGTGTCAGGAAATGTAGGCGGTCTGTAAATATAACCCACCAATGAGAACACAGCACTGTTTACATACCATTTACTGTGTTATTAGATTACATTTTTTATTATGGTTAACGTGGCTACACATTTAGGATCAGTGAACGATCTGAACATTTCTCCCAGTTAAACAATCGTGACTGGATTTCACAAGCTGTACTGATGCTGGGTTGGGTTTTTTTTAGCTTGGGGCCCTGTCTTTTCTCACAGTCATGCTCTCTCTCTCTCTCTCTCTCTCTCTCTCTCGCTGTCTCTCTTACACTCACACTCACACACACACACTTTCGCTCCATCTCTCACATTTTTTTTCTTCCCCCCCCTCCCCCTCCTTGTTGCAGTAGTGTGTTGTTCAGCTTCACTACACTTCTTTTCAAGTTGTTTCCATCTTGACAGGATGCCAGTACATCACTACTACATCTAGGACACAATGCAGGCTGCACAGCTACTAATCTCTTCATACATAAATGCTTTTTTTAATTAAAATCCAAAAAAAGGAAAGTAATTTATATTACTCTTGCTCTGTGTAAAAGTTACATTTAGTGGTTTTGTGTATCTTTCTGTAACTCTCCTGTAATACTATTTAGTAGCAGTTGTTCAGTTTGTTAACATCAGAAGCAGTCGCCATTGATTAGCTCATTACTAGCAATAGCAGCTTGTTTACTTGTTGACAACTGTGATGATTAGCTTATCAGCAGTAGCGGGTTGTTAGCTTTTTTTGAAAGCTGTAGCAATTTGTTAGCGCATTACTACTTTACTCATTTCTTAAAAAAATATATTCCATGGTCTAGTGGTTAGGGAACCAATCCTGGGTTTAAACCTTTAACAGGGCACCTAACTCCCCCAACTGCTCCTCAGGTGCTGTGGCTTGGGGCTGCCCCCCCCTGCTCCGGGCAAGTGTGTTCACTGCCCCCTAGTGTTTAATGGTGTGTGTTTCACTGCATGAATGGGTTAAATGCGGAGGTCAAATACCTCTGAAATAACATTAGTAATTGCATAGTTTGTTAACAGCAGTAGCCGTTTGTAACTTGCTCTGATTAAACTTTTCACAACTGCCTACAACATGCTAATCCTCAGACTTCCTGAGGAAAAAAAAAAGATAAAACTACGGAATCAATCCATAGGCTGTTTGGGTAAGTATTCATTATGCAGTATGCAAAAAGTACCCAGATGACGTACTACAACAGCAGCCATTTTGTAGTATGTGTACACAGCACACTGTGGTCCGATATCCTATCCCATAATTCGAATGGAGCTGAAACTGAAACTGAAGGAGAAAGATGGCAGAAAGTGCAACTGCAAAATTCAAATGCAGCTTAAGTTAACAAAACATCAGAAATTCAACGACAACCATGGTCTTGTATATTAGTGTTAAAATTCCCAGTCTCTACTTCAGCCTCACTGATGTGAAAAAGTTTAGCTAGTGATATGTTTCAAACTAATAAAGATTACTAATCCAACCGCCCCCGTTGCACAGCACGTGTGTCACTGCCCCCTATTGTGCTCACTAGTATCCGTGTGCATGACCACGGATGGGTCAGTTTTACTACACGGTGATCAGAATAGTGGCTCACTTTAGTTCACGAATGGTAACTTGTACAAAAACAACAAAGTCGTGTGTTGAGTAAAACTGTAAAATCTTCAGACTCCTCAAATCTTGAACACACACCATAACCCCTCCCCCCATCCCCCACCCCACTCTAATTCATAACACAAAGCTGTCTAATAAAGTTACAGGATAGCCTACACATCCAACTTGTGACCTCCAGTTAACCAGGCGTCTTTACTGTGTCCTTCACTGTAAATGTTCAGTTTTTAAAAACAAAGTGAGCATATTTGAAATATTTGTAGTACAAGGTTAAGTTTATATGGGGGTTTGTTTAGTGTCTCTCAACACCGAACATATAACAATGCACAAAGAAATGCACGCTTACAAAAAAAGAGAGACAGCAAAAATAATCATTTTTATCCCTGATTAAAGACTTCAGTATAAACCTGCAAAAATGAACCACATTCAGACCTATTAATTAATGCATTTATTAATAAATTAATCACTTTAGGAAATGACCTCCACGCGCTTTGTGCATTAAAAGACCTCCATCAGAACAAAACGGAAAGAAAAAGAAAATCGGGGCGAACATTCCGATACATAGTAAAACGGTTTGTAGACAGATTAGACCGATAAGCGCGTGCGGTACGTACATCAGATGTAAGCGTGGGAAATGTCTCTGCGTCCTCGGCGGCGCGTGCAGCGGAGATGTTCTGAGAAGGTCTGATGTGAGAAGGTCTGATGTGAGAAGGTCTGATCTGATGGCTGTCGGAGGAGGATGTGGGAGTATGTGTACGTGCAGGGCGCGCGCTCGCTCACTTTAGTCAGCTTCCGCGAGAAAGAGGAGGTGGAGGACAAACCGGTGGAGGAAGGGGAGGTGGTGGTGCTGGTGCTGGTGCTGGAGGAGCGCAGGGGCGCGCGCTACGTAAAACGCGCATGTGCGTGAAAAGCGCATGCGGTGCGTATGTTGAGATGGAGTAAAGGCGGTGGGGAATGTGCGGATGAGGACACGCAGGGGTTTTTGGGCCTGTGACTCGACCAACCTTCAAGAATTTTATTTTTTTTGGTCTTTTTTTTTTTTTTTACCCGGAACTAGTTTCAGATGTTTCATTGCGTGAAAAAAATAAGAGCGAGGACAGTAAATATAATAATTTTTATGAGGTTTACCCCTCATCTCAGTGTTGTATAATCATATAATAATGATATAAATAAATAACCTATAATCTTACAGATTTCATCTCCACTATTTAAAATGGTGTTTATTTGAGATGCAGCTCCTCGCACGCGACATTGTTCCATTACTTGACAAATCACGTCACGTGCTAGTCATTTAATAAACATATTTTTAATTTATAATATGCGCGAATATAAAAATTCATTTACACGATATGGCCCAAAGCACGTGACCTCCTGACTGTCATATACTGTCATGGAGGTTCTTCACCACACAGTTTACCCAGATAGCAGATGATTTTTAAGGCCATCATCCATCCATCCATCCACCCATGATCCACCCCACCACAGGGCCTGTGGTACTTGTGGAGTCCATGCTCATGCACAGTAAAGTTTTAGACTGTGTACCAGTTTTTCTGGCACTTATGTGTACAATGTCTGTCCACTTCCCCTTACTAAGAGGCCCCAAACTCAAAAAGCAAGCTCCATGAAGACGTTCCGTGTTAAGGTTGGATTGGGAAGAACATGAGTGTACTGTACAGAGTGTAGCTCTGGAATGGTCTGACCCCACCCATCTTACCCTCAACCCAACAATGTGATGCTACCACCACAATGCTTCACAGTGGGATGGTGTTTATTTGCAGATGGGTTCAATTGCAGTGCTGAGATTTGAACTTACAACCTTCCAATCATTAAGCCAGTGAAAGTGAAGTGATTTACCTTTTATGTTTGCACACAGAGGAAACTTGTAGGAACAGGGGATCAAACCAGAGACCTTTCAGTCACAAGTCATCACACTCGCCCCGAGCAGGGGGGTCAGCCCCTATCCATAGTGCCTGGGGAGCAGTTGGGTTAGGTGCGTCAAACCGGGAAATTTTTGGTCACAATACCCGTTTCTAAACCATAAACCAAGGCTGCCCAATGTTGATCAGTGCAGGAGTCTGTGACGTGGCCAATAAACAAAATTTTTGTCTCAGCAGACCAGAGAACTTTTTTTTTTACATCTTCTGCACAACTTTGATTGTTTTTTATGTCACTGTTGCAAAAAAGACAAGGTTTTTAGAGAGAGATGCCATTATTGTCCCACCTGATGATGTTCTAATATCACTTAGTTAAAAGACACAGAGAAGCCAAGGTGTGGTCTTTTCACTCTTTACCAAACAAACAGACGGATGAACCACAGCACCCAGGGTTAAACCAATAAACCAAATCCAAATACACATCTTACACCCAGAGGCTAATAAATTAACATTTTATAACACCAGGAAACAGAATAATTTCTCACCCATGGAAAGTCTGGACTTTGAAGGTCACAGCTAATATGTTTGTATTTAACTAAAATGGAAACGACCTTGCCATATATACCTGGTCCACAGAGCTACAAAACAAACTGGATTCGATATTGTAAGTAACTCTTTGACTTACAGGTTTTTAAAGAATTTACCACCTTATTGTGTTTGAGACTCATATGTACTCATATGTACTCTGACATCCAGGGTTAACAGGACAACTGAGGCGATGGTACGATCCCAGAAAAACCCAGGACATGCTGTAGTGGTTAGAGGGTTTAGATGTCAATCTGCTGCTCTGTGACTTTTCTGCAGACTGAAGAAAAGAGAGGTAGTGTATGTACAGTTGAATATTTAAGTGAGTTTTTGTGTTTGTTTAACACTAGCAGGTTATGAACAAGCTCAACACAAATTTAAACAGAGTACAATGAAACACTCCCAGCATCCCAGAGCTTTCCCATAATCCCCCCCTCTTACAGCTGAAGAAACATGCCACGTTAATCAGATCCGCCTCACAGACACGAGCAGGAGGAGCCCCAACTCCACCTACTACATCCTCCAATAAGATTCGAGAACAGGGATCTTGGAGCAGGGTCTGAGAAGTGGACATGGGAATGATGAAGGGTTTTATATAGTAGGAGAAAGAAGCTTCACTCTTTCATATTTATGTTATGGTTCATACTTGTTTCCACAAATAATTTTGAAAATTTATTAAGTAATTTTTGTGATTCACACCATTAGTTCATTTCTAAAATAATGCTTTATGTGCTTACACGTGCAGTTTTGGCACACAACATGGTAAAATGATAAAACACTGTCATATATTATGATTATCATTCATTTATTTATCACATTAATTACTAATGCATTTTATTATGAATTATAAAGTTTATTAATAAATATAATTTATTATGTATTTACTCATTACATTTATTACTAATTTAAATAATTACTTTTATTTATATTAATTTATGTGTTTATTATTTATGAAATGCATTATTTGTGTAATTTACTATATATTAATTATTATTTGTATCTTTTATTTACTAAATTTAATACTGAAATCTATTATTAATATTACTTATTGGTTGCTTTTTTATCATGAATTATCATATATAATGAAGTCTAACTATTATGTATTTGCTTATTACATTTATTATTAATTTATATAATTACTTTTATTTATATACATTTATTTATTATTTATGAAGTTTATTTACTAAATGTATTACTGAAATGTATTATTAATATTATTTATTAGTAATTTTATTACATTCATTATTTTAACATATTATTTATTATGTTTATTAATAATTTAATAATTCAGCTATTCAGGGGGCCAAGCACTTTTTTATTCTCACCCCACCGCACTGAAGCCCATCAGTATTTGTTTCCAGTGGGACAATAAAATTAAGGTAAAACACTTATTAGAGAAGATATTGCATCACTTCCTGTTTTCAGTAACCATCTTAAGTTGCAGATGAGCCCAAAGCTAGTATCATAACATTTTACAATTAGCTCATTTTGCTAAACATATATGACAAGTTTCTTTCAACATGTGGAAACAAAGCGTTGCTGAGATATTACCTCACTTCCTGTTAGGTAACGTCCCAGATGAAATTTGGGTTACAGTCATGACGCTGCTATAAACATTTAATGATGATCAGACAAAATGCTGTTACCTTCTGGTTCTCCCTTGTAGTTATGATGTCTTAGCGAGTCTGCCGGAGTTTCTGCTTGCTCTCTGCACTTCCATATTTAAAGTGACCATTACATAAAGACCATACTTAACTCTCTGTTTTCTCTTCTCATCTTCCTTTCTGATGAGCTACACCTGCTACGGCTGAGGCAGCAGGAGATACCAGCAACCCTGAGTCCTGATTCCTCCTGCTCCACAAACCCTGCCTGATCCACTCTGACCTCCTCTGATCTTCTTACAGTCTCATCTGACCCACCATGGACATGGACAGTCTACAATACACCATAATGGACAGATGTAGAA
>JAOVVF010000014.1:16275555-16290730 GCA_028565595.1 Duopalatinus emarginatus | reverse complement strand
TTTGGAATAAGGCTGTAACGTAACAAAATGTGGAAAAAGTGAAGCGCTGTGAATACTTTCCGGATGCACTGTATGTCACATCCATTTCTATAAATATAGTTAAAAACAAATATTTATAATTGAAGGTTTATTTATATATTTTTATCAGTTTAGATATCATTACTATTGTAACAGTTTCTGCACAGGGATTTGTACAGTGGACACGCTACATAAAAACTACAATAAACAGATTACAAATCTGTTGGAAATGGGTGACCTGCTACACCAGTTCCAGCGTGTTTATGTCTTGCTCTATTAAATTCTGATCAACAGGAAGTTTGTCATGTTACTGAAATCACATGACTTCATGCTGGTGATGTCAGTCACAAGCTCCCGCTCCTAGATGTGTTCTATAATGTTGAGATCTGGTGGGAATGGCAAAATGCCAAACAGATCACATGAGTCTTCCTCTAACCATAATTTGAGGTTTATTACCAATATTTACCATTATGGACCGGCCAGCCTATAAACTTTGCATAAGCTTGTCTGTGCCAGTTTCAGTAATAATAATAATAATAATAATAATAATAACAACAACAAAACAATAATAATAATAATAATAACAATAATAATAATAATAATAGTTCTGTGTTTTATTTCATTTATACAGTTGTTTTTTATTTTTAGTTGTTTTAAAAAAAATGTTTGTTATTTATTTATAATGTTCTGTTCAGTTTAAACATTTATAAAGCGAGCTATAGTTTTAATTATTTACTGAAAATCGCCTTTGGCATTTCCATGTGTAGTGCTTTAACAGAGCGCATCTATAAAAAATTCATCGTATAAAAACACTATGATAAACAGAACCTGTGGATCTGAAATGAGAATAAGGCAGAGATCACATGATCCACTGCCATCTGTTCATGCAAACTGCCTGGCACTGAATTTGGATCTGTATAAGCAAATGATACGTGACTGTAATCAGATGGGACCAGCCTGGTTTTGATTTGTATGAGGACTTCACTTATATTCAAAATAATATTAGACCAGTGTCTCGATGCTGATAAAGTGGTTTAGTTATGACCTGTATGAAAAAAAATCCAAATGTACTCCAGGTGTATTTGAGTTCATTATGAGGACACTAAGGTGTGATGGTTCATTTGGTAGTTATAAAGATTTACAACTTAAAAACATCAACTAGAATAAAATAGACATATCTTTATGATTATAGATTCGTTGCATGTTTAAGACGTAGCATTAAATTAGACATCGTCTTGGATGGCACTGAAACCCGAGACGCTGTTTAACCATAAACTCGGCTGTCTGTTGGATAGTTAGCTAGTTAAACATGTAGGCGACAGTTCAGGAGCATGATTTAAATATCTACTGTAGCTAGCTACTGTGTTCAGCTGATATTGTGAAATGCCGGGAGACAAAAGTACACGTTTATGTTCAAGGTTTATTAATTTATATAATTTAGCTATTGTTACCATAGTAACAGTGGAGGACGTGCCACATAAAGAGTAAAAATAAATAGAACGGATAAATAGCATTGAGAAATGTAACAGTGATGGGGTGATGTATTGTTGTATGATTGTATGTTTACTTGTGATTATTATTATTATTTATTAATTAAGGTAAATCTGTGAGCATATTTTTGATATTTGTGATACTGCTTTAACTATCACAAGTATACATTAAATATATACAGTACTGTGCAAAAGTGGTAGGGACAATTTGTTTAGTACAAATTTTGATATAGACGTTTATTATATGAATTCTGCGTTACTGAGTCAAAACAAAAACAGTTTAGATTTACTGCTGGATCATCTGATAATAATGAAGAGAGAGAGAGAGAGAGACATAGAGAGAGAGTGAGCAGTGAAGTGAATTATTTTTGTGTGACTTTTACCTTTTAAGGCGTTCTCTTTGAACCATTTTTCTGAGTCACATTCATGCAAACTACAGGAGGCTTGTTCTGGATCTGGGTAACCAAATTCACACATTACTCACATGTTCAACCATCACCAGACCAAAAATACCATGTACAATTACATTAGACCTTAGATCAGACCTTAGATCAGACCAGAATCAGATGACACTGATTTTTTCCCTGCAATTTCATAATACTCTGTTTTAACTGATCTCTAAAGTCGACACTGATCTGACACCCAGGATACAAGCAGAAGAAGGGTGAAAACTGCTATCAGTCGGTTTATTATTAAAATTTTGTGAGCTCATCTTTTTTGCTGTATTGTCCCTCCACTAATCAGAAGGTTTGGTCACTATTAATGAAGTGGAATGAAATTTTGCCATGTGTCATGTTTATGTATGTATGTATGTGTGTGTGTGTGTGTGTGTGTGTGTGTGTGTGTGCGCGTGTGTGTGTGTGTGTGTGTGTGTGTGTGTGTGTGTGTGTGTGTGTTTAGGCTGAGCAGTCAGGTCCCCAGCGCGGCGTGTTTGAGAGAGGAGCTGCTGTGGCTCCAGCAGAGCCTCTCCAAGCTCGACTCGCCCGTCGTTCTCTGTCACAACGACCTGCTGTGTAAGAACATCATCTACCACCAGGCAGGAGGTGAGAACCATTACCTCACGCTGATTTCACTAATAAACCCACTGGCTTCCCCACAACATACTGTCCTGCCTGAGGTAGGCCTGGTTTTTACACTTTTCTGCAATTAAAGAAAAAAAAGAAAGAAAGAAAGAGAGAGAGAGAGAGAGAGAGAGAGAGAGAGAGATCCCATCTGAATGGCTACCCTCGCCCCGTTCCATCTTAAAGACTAACTATAAATCTGAGGTTTTGGGGTTTGTTTTTTTTTCTTCTACATTGTGTGTGTGATTATAACAGCAAAAATGTATGCTTGTTGGGTTTTTAATTTCCCTGTTGTGTGATGTTGTGAATGCTTTTTGTGTTCCCTATGAATAACCCGAGAACGAGTGGCACGGCCTGACGTGGCACGATGTCTGGCACACGCTTCAAATGTGCATAGCTGCAACATTTGCGAGTGTTTTGCGCGGAAGGAAGATGCTGACAACAAGGCAAAGCCACTTCCTCCTGCTAACATTAACCACAGACAGAGAGGGGAGGAGTTAACACTGTAAAGCTGAATACTGTTGCTGAATATTATTACTATAAACTACAGACAGACAGACAGACAGACAGAGTCTGCCAATTCTTTTCTGCTTTTTTTAATATACATTGTGATACCAGAGGTTCCACCTGTATGGGAAGACCACGCTGCCTGCAAAAAAAAAAAAAAAAAAGGGCACCGAAAGCCGATTGGTGCTCTTGATGGCGTGGTCGGGTGGGCGGGAAAAGGGGAGGTCCTTGGTGAATCGATTTTTTTTTTAAAGAAAGTGAGTAAGAAGGAAGGGGGAGGGACGCAGAGGCCGCTCTGCAGTGAAGCTGTGTGTGTTCTGTGACAGATGTGAGTTTGCCCCAAATCTCTTCATCTGCTACACAGGCCTATAGCCACTGACTGGAGCTGTTCTGTGTGTCCGGCTAGGATGCCAACGGGCCCGGTAACCACCTCACGTGTCTCTTTTTGTAGACCAACACTTCTGTCTACTCAAATCAGAACCTTGTTTTTTTCTTTTAAATTAAAAAAAAAACACACACACACTTGTACAAACACACACACTGTAAGCTTATGAAAAGCAAGGTGTTGTTTAGATTGTATGCACACACACACACACACACACACACACACACACACACACCCACCTTACACACTTTAGCTACAGCTTTACTGACGTTCAGAGAAACACAGAAACTCTTGTATGCTGTAATGGAGGAGGAGTGAGGCCCAGTGTTCTGAAATGTCGCCTGCTGGTTGCTTTCCCGAGCCACTAGAGGGCGATGCTATCCTTTCCCCCTATCTTCTATCTTGTACATTTCTTGTACATACTCTGAGGCATGTACAGACACAAAGCAAAACCTCTCCATTTTCATTATGTTTTTTTTTCATTGTCTCTAATCGAAGACGCCTTAACTTTTTTCTGTTGCCGCTCACCGATTTCCCAAAACTTTCCGAACAGGGAGGGAAAATTACTCCAGGAATTGTACTTCCCACTTTAGTAGTGAAACTATCAGACCTGTTCCTCTTACGCTGCAGTCCACTGACTCAGAGCTCAGAAAATTCGAGATTTTGTCTCAGTGATTTGAAATAAAAGAATTAGATGGATAGCCTGGTTAGTTTCTGGTTAGTTTCTGAATTTTATAAACATATTAATATATGCATGAATTCGGATTAACTACAACGTCATCTTCAGTATGATTTTCTACACAATAATTTGCTATATTTTTTAAATTAAATACCATAATCACATCACAAATCTAACCTCACAAAGTTGAACAGAAATACACACTCGCAGTAAACTCGGGTGGAGTAAAAAGTGATGCAGAAGTTTTCGTTGTTTCAGGATCAGCTGTGTGCGGACGTTGCTATTGCTGACTTGGACGTGTTTTTCCAAGTTCTGATTACACTGGAATGCAGCATTACTCAAACTATACATACAATATAAACTAAAAATATTTACATAGAAAGAGACTTCTTTGTTATTGTTATAATTGTTATTATTATTATTGCTATTATCATTTACTATTAAATAAATCAGTACTTTAGTTAATAATATATAATATTTTTGAGTACCTCAGTGTTGAAAAATGATAGTATTTCTTAAAGAAAAAAAATAACGATATCCACAAATACTTAAGATTTCCAGGAATTGGTTTCAAAGTGGTATCGTTACATGTCTGATTTTCATCCCCTTCCTTTTTTTCCCTCTTTTGATTAAATTTGACATTTTCTTTGACATCCAATCCAATTCACATGTGAAATAAAAGCTGCTAAAAACCCAACTGAGGTACCAAAAATATAAAAAATATATAAAGAAATAAATGATGGATAGCTTCTTATTTAGTCTTGTGAAATGTTTTGAGTGCATTAGTATCGTTCTAGCTGTGTTTATTCTACTTGTAAACTGCAGTACAGTTCCTCTGTACCTTCTCCACCCCTGTTCCTGTCCAGTTTCTGTAATTCACGTCGCTGCCTGTTTCTCTTGGCTCTGAACATTAACAAATATATAAAAGCACACCATCAGCAGAAACCAGACAATAGCAGCTTCCTCACTTCCTCTGCTCACGTCGTTCACTTAACCCCGATGTAATCTAAGTAATATAAGAATGTTTTATAAGAGCGTGTGTGTGTGTGTGTGTGTGTGTGTGTGTGTGAGCACACACTTGTATGTGCTTTGTGTTAATACTGCATGTCCTGATCCGCCTCAGTGCCTTGTTACCGTGTAAACGTTTCTTATTACTTTCTTTTGTCCTTTTGCAACACGCAGCCTCACTCCGACTCCGAGACTCCACAGTCACGTTAGAGATCAAATATAATAGTGTTGATTTGGATTGTGTGTAGGTTTGTAATGTTCCAGGATTAGGAAGGGTTTGGACATGACGTGTCAGTGCTCATCTAAACAAACTTTCCTCTGTTTGCCCTCCTCAGGACATGTCAAATTTATTGACTACGAATACGCTGGGTACAATTACCAAGCCTATGACATTGGAAACCACTTCAATGAATTTGCAGGTAATTTAAGCGAATGAACATCAAAATAAATATATAAAAATCATCAAGACAAAACAGATATATCTGAGATTTCTTATTGAGAGTATTATTTTATACGATACATATGAATAGATATATAATAGATATAAATACAACTATTAATTAAGTAATTAATTGTAAATATCCATCCATGTTTATTTTAAATGAAAATAAACTTTAATTTAAAAAAATAAAAGGATTTAATTTTTTTAATCATGATTTTTAGTTTTTTCTACATTAAGGCAATTTCAATACACTTAATAAAAATGTTTAGTAATTATGTTTTTTACTGATTTGTAAAACATATTTTATTGACTTTTACAAGACTAATTCACAATTGGCTTATACATATGATACAATTGATAGATCTAATACTAATAATAAATATAATAATATAATCCTAACCCTAGGATAAATTAAATTTTTAAAAGTAACCGTAAAAGTGTTTAACTAAAGTGTGTCTACTAGTCAAACATGTCTCGACCTGTGACTGATCAAACCCATAAGAAACAGGTAGAAACCAATAGGAACCTACAGAAACTGTAGTGTTGATGATGTAAGTGCTATACTAACAGTGGTGATAGACTTCATGTCCTGTGTGCCAATATTAATGTTTGTGTGGTCTGATTATGACTGACAGGTCTGAATGAGGTGGACTACAGCCTGTATCCTAAGCGTGGCCTCCAGTTAAAGTGGCTGAAAGCATATTTGGAGGCCTATAAAGAATATAAAGATCAGGGCACGGAGGTCTCTGAGGCTGAGGTGGAGGTCCTGTATGTCCAAGTCAACCGCTTTGCCCTGGTGAGTATCAGATGCTTTCACTCAAACAGGATAAATTGTTTATATGAAATATAGTGAAATGAACAACAGCGCTGATACATTACTAATGTAAATTAAGCTGCATCACATCTCAAGTGCTGGTATTTTGACATTTGTGGGCGTGGCCTGTCAACTTTTTTTTTTTTATTTTGTTCCAGTAATAGCCAAAATATGCAGATTTATACATATAATTGTTGTATAATTGTATAATAATTGATGTTACATATAATTACATTAGCAAACCAAACTAACTGCACTAACTATGTACACTCACCAGATTCAACAACAATCTCTGCTGAAACTTTTTTTTATAATGATGTTTAATGAGAGGTCTTATATAACAGGATAAAATTGGAAGTTGTACTTCCTATTTTTTCTAGGTACTAGGAACTAAAGTTGTGAGGGGGAACTGAAGAAACCACAGGATTCTGATTGATGAATCATATAAATTGTCGTTTAAAAGCGGTGCAATGAATTTGCATGGAATTAAGAAAATCTCAGTTGTAATGTCACTGAATGAACAGTCATGTATTTGGCTTTGTCACTAGCTAGTGTACTTTGTTAACTTACTTTAGACACCGACACATACAATAATATAATATAATTAAACACAATCCGTTTCTATTTATGTCACAGACTTTCCTTAGTCTGGAACCTTTGAGAAACAAAAACAAAGCCATCTCAGAATGACTTCTAGCATGTAGCTACGACAAGCTAGCAGCATAAATGTGTTTAGCATGTAAATCAACAATAAATACATATATACAAAGGTGGTGTGTAGAAACCTGTAAAATTTCACCACTACTCGAACAAGGAAACATTATGGACTGGCCACATCTAATGACGGTTTATATTTCAGTGTTCAGATTAAATGTGTCAACAGTCATTTAATATCTCAAAGTCATTGTCACCAAGATCATTAGGTGTTATCTGTCCATATATATGATACCCTTGACCAATCAGGGCAAACACAGAATCCTAGAATATTTTCAATGATTTTGCAAACGTACAAACAGTGTTTTCCTTCTCCTCACTGACTACACCTACATGTTCCCTTTTGTGTTATATATACTGACTCACTATACACACACATATATATATGGGTCAGTGACATCTGAGTATTTTTTGTAATTGTTGAAATATTAAGACTGTTGTGTACACACAAGTTTATATATGAATAATTAAATTAAGCAATTTTAGTGTTTTTTAATCCAGATAAATTGATGATGACTTTACAAAATGTCATGTGGTGCGACCGTGATTTATCATAAAATAAATAAATTGCCCCAATGTTAAAAAAAAAAATATTTTACAAGTTCTCAGTAATATAACATGTTCAGAAACAGACCATTCACCTTGCTTTTAGATTTAGTAAATAATAATTTCATATTTTTGTTCGATAAACGTCACAGTCGCCTTTTTAAATGTACTTAACATACTTATATGTCCTTTAGATCACATAAAATTAATAAAATGTTTTGAAACAGACAGTTAACTGAAGCAGACTGATGCTGTTTATATGTCTAGCCACATAAACCAGAAATCTTATTTAGAATTTAATACAATTACTTCTATAACCGGTAAATACCACATGATATTTTGACACTTTAATAACAGAAAAATAACAGTTAGCCGATGTTTTATCAAAAGTTAAAGCACTTTCATAAGAGAGAGACGCTACAAATATATGACAACTTGTTATGCAATTTTTTTTAACAGAAGAAAATGCAGTTGGACAGAAATTTAGGTGTCACGTCATTGACCCTGATATATATATATATATATATATATATATATATATATACAAATGGACAGCTTTTTATGAAGGTTAAAAACCTGTCCATTTCCAGAGGACAAGGAGAACACTCATTAACCACCAGTCTTAACCTGTTTTATAGAAAACAGTGGCGTTCACATACATTATTTACCAGTCGCTCTGTTTGATGCCGCAACATAAAGTAACCTTGGAAGCATCAGGGATCTGATTTTTCTGTGTTTCGGATTCCTTGATCTGCTTCCTTAAAGCTTTCAACTGGGAATTCTTGATTGATACCAGATCATTTTCTTCATCAAAAGCAACTTAATTTCTCCTCAGCATATGGTACATAAAAGCTCGACTTGATTGTGGTCTTTAAAATGCCAGAAAAATAAATAAATAAATAAATAACAGCAACCAAATAGTAAAACTCCACAGCATTTAATTCCATTAACCAGGTTTCTTTATTCACTAACGTTCCGACGTAATGGACCTTGAAGAAAAGACGCCGCTCGGTTTTAATTAACGCAACAGTATTTGCACATCTTGTATTTTTTTAGTGGTAATTGTAAAGAGACAAAAGAATGGGCGTCAGAGTAAACAAGCAGATGGCGGTCTGATAAGACTCGAGACGTAGCTGTAGAAAAGAAAAGGCTTTACTGGATCAGAGCCCTGGGCCACTGAATCACCATCACATGATAAACAAAATGGATCGGTTCTTATCATGAGGTGCTTTTTTATTTGTCTCCCACGTCGCCTCTAATGTACATGTCACCATGCCAACTCAAACAGACCAGGCGTATTCGGTTCTTAAAATGTCATCACTCACAGGAAATGAAGCTCAGATAGTTCACCATAAACACAAACAATAGAGCTGAGTCACTGTGACCAGAGGCGTAGCTTTTATTTCAACACTTCACACACTAATCCAGTACACTGTCAGTACAGTATCACAATTGTCATTACGGTATTACAATCAGTGCTATAGACAGAACTTTAAACATTTCAGATAGTGCCGTCATTACGTGTTTGACTCATATCACACAAATAAGAAACTTATTCTTTATAAATGATATGAAGTCATCAGGCAGCAACTCCCTGTTTTACTGAGCACACTGATAAACACATCTGTTTACTAGTTTTCCATCAATTCTAACAAATGAAAGTTTCACAAAGATGTTTTTTTTCTTCTGCTTGATTCTGTGCCGGGTTAAACTAAACCCTCCAATTCAAAAATATCACTCGAGTCCTATTCAGACCATTAAATACAGAATTCATATTTCCAAACAATGAGCTCTTTCTCTTCATACACCCTCGGGAATAACTGAAGAATCCGAGCCATGAAAATAAGCGGGATTGTTAAAATCTACACAGAAATATTCCTCTAAAGTCTTTCCAGCATGTGGTTAAAGCTGCTAGAAGAAGGAAATGCTCTCTTTCTGTTTCTATTAGCTATAATTTAGCAAAACAACACATTTCTGAGTCACTCATACCAAAACACCATTGCGGTCTATGTCTTTTGTTTATACATCTCACAGCGTGCTCGCTTAGAAAGAAATAAATAAGGGACCAGCATTATTTCAGAACAATAGACTTCACGTTCACGTCAGTGCAAAATTCAATGGCAAACAAAAAAATGTCTATTTGGATTGTAATTGTATGTTTAAGTGAATCACAACAATGCTGGCTGTAATATAATGTGCACCATGAAAAACATTTGGTTTGTGGGTTGGGTGCGTATACATATGTACAGTTGCAGTGATAAACCCGTCTGAATGAAAGACCGGTGTGTTATCCACCTCATTGTGGTTTTATAGGCAGGTGAGAACACTGTAACAATGAGAATGTGATTGGACTCAGAATCGACCTTGAATCAAATGAATCTAAATAAAAATGTTAGTTAGTTGTTAGACCGAGCCAACAATAGAGCTGTAGCCCTGTTGTGAAGATTAGACAGACGAATCAACTCCAAATCGACTCACTGCAGAAAATAAATCAAAGCTTTTTCCTGGAGGTTTGAGCTGCTAAACTGAGCCAAAAAACAGAGCTGTAGTACTGCAGAACTATATTCTGGACATTTCAACAGAAAATAATCACCTGGACCTGTTATAACTAGTTATGTAGAGTAGTTATAACATAGAAAATGATCTCATTAGTTATTGCCTACCGGTACTGTTATCTGTTCTTCAGAGGTTTTTTGTGATATGTATACACTTACTAAAGATATTTTTTTTACCTTATTCTGTTGTTGTTTTTCTAACCAATAATGGTATTTCAGACCAAACCAAACCCAGCGCAGGAAACGAAAAAAACAAGTCTATAACTGACTAAAAGATATGAAAGATGTCAGACTAGTAAATAAGGCATTTTCCTCAGATCTTTATATATTTATAAGTGATTTATAGATATACAGAATGACTTTTACATCCTAATTTAACATATATTCTCTCTCTCTGTCTCTCTTTAGGCATCTCATTTCTTCTGGGGCTTGTGGGCGCTGATTCAGGCTCAATACTCCACCATCGACTTCGACTTCTTGGGGTAAATAAATTTAAACACCTTTAAATTTAATCATCGTCACTGTTAGTGTAACCTGTAATGTTGACTGTCGAGTCTGTCTTCTTTATTATTATTTTTTTCCCAGATACGCAATTCTTCGCTTTAACCAGTATTTCAAGATGAAGCCAGAGGTCACGGCTCTGACCTTTCCGGAATAGTGCCTGGTCCTGGGTGGTTTGTGCTCCCCCTGGTGGATGTGGGCAGCACCAGCAGAGCTATTCATTCTGCACTTACTAGAATGAATACTAGGAAAATATGTGAGGAAAAAAACCATCTCTCTGTTCAGCACCTCCTTTTAGTGTGATTGTTTTAAAATGTCAGAAGACCGAAGTGTCCTACATACTCATGGGCTGTCGGTGACCTGATATAGAAGCCTGGATGATGTCTGTAGATGTTACACACAACATGGTTGACCTGGTGGAGTGAAAGGGGATTAGGACCAAGGAAAAAAAACAAGTTTCATCACTGACTGTGTGGACCAAATATTTTACATTATATGTATATACACACACACACACACACATCCCAGAGTAGTTATTAGGGCATGTTTACAGTGATAATGAGTTGATGCAGGTTTACTGTTTCCACCTGCTAGCTTTAGAGCTTTAGGGTTGTAGGTATTATTATAGCTGCTTTAATGCTTTAAGATCTGCAACTGAGGGACTTCATGAACCTCAAGTTCCACTCATGCTTGCTATTTTTTTCTTCCTTCTGTCACTGTGAGACACTTTGCTGAACTCTGGCCAAAAAAAGATGCCTAGTGAAGAGATTGTATATTTTTGTGAAGAGCACGTAGCTACACCGAAGTGCTGAAGTTCTGCCCTTGTACAGACTGTACAACCTAAAAAGGGGGTTTATATATATATATATAAATATATAAATATATATATATATATGTATAAAACCATGAAAAGGTTTGTGTGGACGTTTGTTGAAGTGTTTGTGGTGCCTTAATAAGACGTGCTAAGGAACAGACCATGATGCTAATGAGAGTTTTTTTTTTCTTCATTAAAGCCCTATTCGGACAGGATCATTTATTAGGATGATATCTGAACTAAAGGGTTTTTTTCTACTGGAAAGAAATTAGCTTCATTTCCAACATACATCCCACAAGGTTTTTGTCGGATTCATCCTCACACAAACACACTGGTGAGCTTCTGCCAGCGTCACATCTACCGTATGTTCACGCTATCCGTGGGTCAACGAATATTACAATCATGATATTTGGTAAATGCTAATATAAAGCGAGGGTTTATACCCATTGTAACTATAATCATTGTGCATTAATCCGGCTGTGGGATACATTTGTTTGTTGACATTCCCACCAACATTTACCAGAGTCGTGCTAACACTAACTTGCGTACATAAGTGCATATGTGAATAAATTTCCAAGCACCTTCTCAGTAACGACTGATTTATATTTAACCACGCCCACAAAATGACATACAAGACAAAAAGAAAATTTAAAAAGTGACTAAACTGTAAAAGTACCACTTAAAGTCTGGTTTATGCTGAATCTTCCCCTAATGTAGCTCAGAAACTGCAGTGCGTCCTGTACCACAGACTCTTACTTCTTTTATACGATGCCATTACTTTTGTCCTAATTACATGTCAGGTATTTCCTGTTAGTATTTATGCATTTGTCATGAAGCTGAAATGATGGAGTTGAATCAAATTAAAAAGTCATTAAAAAAACAAATAAACAAGTGATTTAAACTCTGTATACATTTTCCAAGTAACTCACTGACAGTTGTACAATTTAAAGCTGATCCACCAGCCTGCTTATATGCAAACCGTTATATGTAGCGATTGTAAACTAATCCTGTCTGAATAGGGCTTTAGGTATGCTAAACCCTTCACTCTCCCTTTCTCTTGTCTCTTACATATCAGCTTAACCAAACTGTGAAAAAAAGAGATATCTAAATAATTATTATGCTTTGTTAATAATTCCTTTTTTGTTCTAGTCAAACTTTTCTCAGAAACAAGTTCTCGCTCATCTAAAACCACATTTCAAAGTAATTCAGACATCTGTGGATATCCACCAAATCACTGCTGAATCTGTCACCTTCAAGAAATCTGTAAATCAAAACCACATTTCAAAATGGTTTTTATGTTTCTCTCGTTCTGCCCTCGTTAGCAGGACCGTGTCTGTTCAAACTGATGTTTTCTCTCTCAGATGTGAGACTGTACAGTAAAGGAACCAGTGCAAGTGTCCACTACCACTTGAAGAATATATGTGAATATTTGCACATCTTTTTAAAAAAGCTGCAATATCTTTACTTTGTGAGTTACTGTACATAGGAGAGATTTACTTTTTTTCATTTATTTTCTAAAAATGAAATTCTATGAATTAAAAAAGGAAATCTGTCAATTTGGTTTTTTTTTTTTGTTTTTTTGTTTTTTTTTGGGGGGGGGGGCTGGAAAAAAATAAATGGGATGTAGAGATGAAGTTTAGACTGTATTTACGTTATATAAATACTAATAAAATTATCAAACCATCCTAGCTTCTGGGTTCTGTTTGCTTCCTCACGCCCCTTAACAAGGTTTACCAAGGTTTTAAAACTCAAACACAAATTAATAACGCTCACAAAGTCACACTGTATTGGCTCAACTTCAGGCATCGGTCGGCTACTAGGCTAGTTAGCACGTATGCTGAGGTCATGTGACGGCATATAAAAAAGCAACATTAGTTATTTTGAGCAAATCGGTACTCAGAGATGAATTTTGAATCAGTTTTTAACTGTGATTCAGTTCTGAAAGGAGCCGAAACTCAGTTCAGAAGAATCATTTGAGTTTTCGGACAGACAGAGAGTTTGGTGTCTAGTGAAAAAATGAAGGTGTTTATCCACATTTTTAAATGTAGGTGTTTATGGGATTTTTAAAAAGTTTTTTGTTTCTTCATAAAAACAAACAAATATTTTATGAACACTTTTTTGACTAAATCTTGACAATAATAGGCCAAAGGTTCTACTTCCAGTGCTGAGACAAAAGAAATCTTATGTGTTGTTCCTGAAGAACACATGAGACCTAAATACCATCATTAAATACTTATGTGGTCCGTTACAGAACCGGTTTAGTGTCAGCAGGAAGTATGTCACAGTTTGGCCTATATCTCACTTTATTTGACTATCAAATAAACCTGGTGTCGTATTTCAGACTGAAGACTCCTATTACTGATTACTGACTAACGACATGAGTATCTTTTTTAATTATCCCTGAATGTCACTGCGTCTTTACTGAAGTGAAAGTGAAGTGATTGGCCTACTGTGCTGTGCATTTGTCCTATTTGTGCAGTGAAACACACACTAGGGGCCCAAGGGCACCAAGGGAGCAGTTGGCGAGTTAGGTCCCTTGTTCAAGGGCACTTCACTAAGGTATTGGCGGTAAGGGGGATCGAACCGGCAAGCTTTTGTTTAAAGAGCGGCTCCCTAACCTTGAGCCATGGGTGAACTTAAATAAAAAGATTTGTGTTGTGATAAATCAGACATTAATGTTTGGGCTGTACAGCGTGTTTGTGAACTGTAAGAAGAAAATCATAAATCCACACTAACGCCAAGAGTAACAGAAAAATGCCCTAGGTGTAAAAATGATTCATTTAAGCACAATAAACAGAGTTGGTTTGGAATTGAGGATCAGATTAAGCGTGACTGTTTATGGGCTTTATTTGGGCCATCAACTGTCAGAACTCCTCCTGTCTTTTCTTTGGCCCAATGCCACCTGACCAACACTGCTAAAAGTAAAGGTTAAGTAAGACATGCTCCATATGTTCTCTAAACTCCCATTATATCTAAAATGATTATATATCCTACATCATTTCACATATTTTCTATATCATAAATGTCAAACAGGTCAGTTTAGTCTTTAACATGATAAATAATGAGTTAAATCTGTATAAAGTGTATAAAACATTACCATGACACTGCAGCTGAACATTACTGGTTATTTGTTATGAATGTGTTTTGTATGAAAGTGGCAAATAATCAGGCCTGAGTGGATTAATCCATAATCCATAGTTTTTATTTGTATGTGTATACCCTTTTGTATTTCTTCTGTTTTGTGTACACCCTTTCATTTTATTTTATTTACTATATTTTTCTTATGTGATATTTTCTTATGACCCTCCCATTTCCCTTCATTAAATAACTTCTATAAAACGTGTTAATTGTGAAGAATAGGGATATTATACGTGTATAATATATCAAAAGAATATTAAACGTGTAATTGATAATTAAAGTTTTATTTCTGCTCCATTTACTTACATGGGAATAGGCGGGGTTAAATGCTGTACTGCAGGCAGCCACCAGAGGGCGACAAAGACATTTTGTCTGTAGTTCAGTTCGGTCTTATATACAGTTTATAATGGGTTATTTTACACACTCGTCTCCAGTTCTGCTCTAGAATGGTCTTACTTTGTGAGTCTGTGAGAGAAATCATCTCTGTAAAGGTTTAGACTGTA
>JAOVVF010000014.1:16206983-16220924 GCA_028565595.1 Duopalatinus emarginatus | reverse complement strand
TGCACAGAGTAATGAAAGAAGGTGACCTGGTCTGAGGATCGTGGATATCCAGGTGGTGATTAAAGTTTAAAGAAACGAGACAAAGTGGTAATTTAACAATTTATTCATTTAATAAACAGTTGGATCATAAAGTCAAAGTGTGGAAAATTTTGAATATATATATATATATATATATATATATATATATATATATCAGTAATTATTGAAATGCTGACTTGCTAAACTTAAGCACTATCAATATTGACCTGTCTATATTGGGTGAACTGATTGATTGATATTTGATTGATTAATTGACTGACTGGTTGATTGATTGATTGATTGATTGATTGACTAATTACCCAGAGGGTGTTTTTTCAGTTCCTCAGTAAGATCTCCGTACTGTGATTTTTTTTTATTATTTAGTAATTCATCCTAAATCACATTATTCCCTGAACACGTTACAGGACAGCTGTGCAGTAATGAGGGATGTAAATCTGAATGTTTACGAGGTTAAAAAGAAAAAAAAAACGTAGAAAAGTAGTGTTTATATGAAACAACCTGCTTTTTAATCTACATTCACACATGGTGGGACTGGTTTGGGTTGTGCAGGTGAAAGGTTCAGGCATAAAAAGCTCTAATGGGCTTCAGTAAATAAATATAAGCGTACACATTTGCCTAATGTGTCCATGATTGGAATATGTAGGTAATTATCATAGAATGAAGCTGTGCTGTTATTATAATGGGGTCTGTGTTTTTTTTTCTGGTGGGGGGGGGGGGGTTGTTGATAAAAGGATACCAGGGAAATATAAAGAGAAATAGAAAGCGAACCTTCTCCGAGCGTCCGTTGTTGAGGGTCAGACTGTTAACTGCTGCCACTTTGGCGTCCAGGACTTGCTGCTCTCTCTTCAGCTGCTCCTTCATCTGCCGTGCCTCCTGGAAGGCTTTGCTCACCGCCTCGTGGTCGTTCAGGTAGCCTCCGGAAGTGATAGAAGACAGCAGGTCTGTAAGTATAAAAACAGAGGTGTGTGTGAGGAGTTAGTTCAGTTCCTGCTGAACTTCCGGCTGCACCCTGAAACCTGTTATTTCATGGGATCAAATAACCCAAGAGCTGCTGCTGTGTTCATAAAGACAGACCACGGCTCGTTTTAGGCCGGCGTTTACACAAGGGAAAGTCAGGTGTATTCAGAATCGGGTTATACACAGTCGTCTTATTCTGAAACGTCAGGTGGTGAAGTAACACACTCGAAGAAAAGTGTCTCCGCCCACTTATATACATATAAGCTCTTGATTGGCCGGTGTTGCTGCAATCGATACGCTGTAAAAACACCAATTAATGACTCTGTGGATTAACAAAAGAATGTGAACTAAACTCAAAAAAAGTGAAGTTTATATAATACAAAGTTAATGTTATAAGTATATATATCAGTGGATTTAGGACATTCAGGTCCAGGATTTTTGTACGTATTGTTTTGTTGATCCTATTTATTGGAAATAGTTAATAAGAAAACCGTTGTAATTAAATTTAGATTTGGGAAACAGTATATAGAATAGAATGCCTTTATTGTCACTATACACATGTACAATGAGATTAAAAGCCACTTCTTCTTTACACTGCAGACATGTAGTAAAAAATAAATAAAGTGGTGGATGGATATGGTTCTGTGTACACTTAATGCTATAGTGTATTGTACAGCTATATACAGTTGTATTGCACTTTTAAGTGTTGGGCAGTGATAGTGTTCATAGTATAAATATATTGCACACAATATATAAATATATAAATGTGGATGAGTAGTGAGTTAGTCTGATAGGAGGGGGTCAGCACGCTCGTATGTTATAGTTAATAAACTGGTACATTGTTTGAAGTAAGCAGCAGACATCATCATCATCATCATCATCATCGTCATCGTCATCATCATCATCATCATCAGGATTCGAGCTCCTTATATACACGTTTACATCTCTGTCAGATCCTCTGTGCTTTTCATTAAGGTTATTCACAATGATCTGTGTGTAGTTTCTTAGATGTTTATTGACTTGTGTCCAAGAGCATGAAGGCTCACCTGTGAACCTCTAAAATATCAGGAACGAGGGAAGAAATGGATCGCTATAAATGCTTTCCACAAAATCATTATAATCATAATTCATAAAACAGGCCCACTTTGTACTCTCTCTCTCTCTCTCTCTCTCTCTGTGTGTGTGTGTGTGTGTGTGTGTTTTATATCATATTTAATAGAGACACCAGGTGAGGCCACGCAGCACTAATGCACCGCCAAACCTCTGGGCCGGAGACATTAGCATAGCACATGCTGTAGGGCCAGAATGCATTAACACACACACACACACACACACACACACACACACACACACACACACACACACACACACACACACACACACACACAATGATAAATGATAAATGAGGTATAAAGATTAGTAAAGTTGTTTTTTTCCCATTTCCATGTGTTTACTTTCCTCTTACACACATCACAACACTTTCACTTTTACTATGTTTTATTTACTGAATGATTCAATAATCACTTTTATAATCACATTTATAGTCGCGTAATGCAGGGAAATGTTTTATAAAACACAAAAAGGTCCTGTTGGTACATTTCACCAGCTATAAGCAGCTGTTACCTCACCAGAACCTCAGAAGCTTTATCTCTGACACTGGAGACTCCTTCCTTCCATAAACTGTCAATAATCCTCTCATGACTACAAAAACACCCACCGTATCTGTAACTGTCACAGATCAGTCATCCATAACTGGTACTAGACAACTGATCAACACTGTCTCTTCACCAGTCAGAATCAGTGGTGTAACCTGCACAGTTTCTTTAACGTTCCGTTAAAATCTTCAGAATCATGAAAGCTGAGGAGAATAATAAAATAAATACTGATGCTTATTTACAGAATAAACTAAATCAGATTAAATAGGAAACTGTTAAAAAATATCTATTTATTTATTTATTTATTTATTTATTTATTTATTTATTTTACTGTCTATCTTTCTATCTACTTATTTATTCTTGCCTATAGTATTTATTTTGTTTATTTATTTTGATTATTATAAAAAAAAAAAAAAACTCATTAAAGGAGAACTCCAGAATTCTCCAAGTAAATCACACAGATTGATGTATTATATGAATGTAAATCTTATAAGTAATATAATGATTAATATAAATCTTGTTAAAATAGTAATAGAAGTAAAATTAAAATATGCAAATATACAACACAACTTCAGAACAATTACTTTTACACCTTAATAGTAAAAGTTTTGGGATGAGACTGAGTTTTAAATCAGTTTTATCCAGTATTTTATCACTAGAGGATACATTACTGCCATAGTCTCATTTATTTAGAAGTTAATTTACAAATAAAGAAATTATAACAAGCAACATACAAAACATTTATTGTTGGAATTAAGCAGCTGCCCTTAGAACTTTAATATTAGTGTATTTTCATTTTATGATTTATTTCTCAGTTCAGAAGAAAATTCTGCTTTGTGATAATCCCACATACACTACAGACGCTCTATATGGAGGAAAAGAAAAAAAAATCCTTTAAAAGCAAAACACGGCTAATTTTTTCATACAGAAACATCTGTAACATCTGTCACTATGTCCATATCAAAGCTTCTCAAGCCTTTTTACAGATAAAACATGGATTATTTCCTACAGTTTACTAATCCAAGCATGTGTCTTTCCTCATATCTGACTTTACATCTTGACTTTAGATCTAATAAAGAGCCATGTGAGATTATCGTCTCTTTATCTGCTATAATCCATTCACTAATGCGGTGCGGGATTAAACAGTTCCATGTGAAATTAAAAGATGAGTCTGATGTAGAAAAAACAGCTGGAATGGACAGGGGAGGAGGGTGTGACCTCGGAGGAAAGGAAAATCCAGAGAGGGATACAGAAAAAGATCAAACCCTGACCCATATAACCCAGAGACAGAAGAGCACCCTGATCCCAAATTCTATTCCCAAGATTCCCGGGAATAAATGCGATCATAACATTAACCAAATCTGATGTAGGGCACTTTCTGTAAGGTCCACTACATAGTGAGTGGACTAGTACACTAGTTACTAGTTACAGTACATTTTTAGTGATATAACAGTATCTGAACTATTTTCAAAATAATTTATATTTTAAAGAATTTTACAGTTTATTGTCCTATATTTGACTAACTTTGCTCACCAGATTGTAGACTTTCTAGCTAGCTATTTTGTTCCAAGGCTAGTTAATCTTAGCTATCAAATTAGCTTTCCTTAGCATGACTGAATGATAAGAATGGAATAAATGAGCTTATTATATAAACCAAATCCAATGTAGGGCACTTCCCGTATGGTCCTCTAAATAGTGAGAAAGGAAACAATTACTGATAACTAGTTGTCATGCTATTAGCTTAGGAACAATTTTAGAAATGTAGCATTAGCTGCACTGTTGATTAAATAATGTAGCGCTTTGGGTAACTGGTGACTGCTTTCTGATGAAAGAAAGTGAATTATTTGCCTACTGTGTTTGCACACAGAGAAATGTGACCTCCGCATTGAACCCATTCACACACACACACACACACACACCAGTGAACACTAGGGGGCAGAGAACACACTTGCCCCGGGTAGAGATCGAACCCAGGACCTTCTGGTCACAAGACTAGGCCACGGCTGCCCCCTTAAATCAGTAAGATTTTTACTGGTTTTTTTGTTTTGTTGGCGGAACGAAAACTATGACAAGGTTACTATAGTATACAATACTGTAGAATAGTAAAACCACAGCGAATTCATCATGTACATACAGTTACCACAAGATACCTTAGTAGATCATGGTAGAATCTTGCTTAACTATACATTACCCATGGGCACTATGAACTACCATATTAAAAAACCTTGTTGATTTTCGTAATGGAGTAGCCTGTAGTGTTGATAGCTAGCTATTTAATCATAAATCTAATTTAGCTTTAGCTTTCAAATTAGCTTCCATTAATGCTTTAAGCCAGATTGTAAATTAAGAATGCTAAAATGTACTAAATGGCTAGTTACTGAGAAACAGTGAAAGTAATGCTAGTTAGTACTCATGCTAGTCATGCTACCAGCTTTGGTACATTTTTAGAAACATTGCAATAGCTGCACTATTGATAAAATAATGTAGCTTTATGTATAACTAAGTACACTGTATAGTTTACTCTTTTCTTGACTACATTGACTACATAGTATAGTAGCTTGCAGAGCTACTTAGCCATAAAGCTAGTTTAGCTTGCAAATTAAAATTAAAACCACGTTAAAATGCCGTTAGCAGGCCTGTGGAGTGAGATTGATGAGAATGGACAAGAGAAAGAAAGGAAATGGAAGGGCGCTGTTTTTCTCTGATGGCACTGACATGGAAAGGATGGAAGGCAATAGAGGTTGGCACAAAGGGCCGGAAATGCTGGGAAAGAGTCCCAGGACAGCTGTCTCTCTGCTGGGTCACCGACACAAACCAGGAAGGTGAAAGCTATGATTAGGACAACCACAGGATGACTACGATAACATTTTTTCTGTTTGTACGTATTATAAAAATTGTATTTGGTGTTCTGTGGCAGGGATGAGCTTCTGAGTCATCTCCCTGACCTCTCCAGATGGAAACGATCCCAGCGCAGAAGGTCTGGTCTAATCGTGAGCTAAAGAGCCGGCTTGTCTCAACATGTTTTACAGGATCCTTGCTAAAAAAACTTTAATCCATTTTTCAGAACAAAAAACATCTGGGCCACTAATCTGCTATTAAATCCTGGGATTTGTTGAAATAACACAGAGATTACCAGCGAAAGGACTCTAAAATGGTGGTGAAGTGTGGTGTATAAGGAGGGCGGTGAGATATTGTGTTATTGTGGCATTAATGCAGGTTGTTTGTGCTGTGCGTGGTAACGGAGTTGTATAAGAGGCTTGTCTAATCTCATTGCATGTACAGGATGTCACAAGCTTATTGTGTCTCTGTTGAGCTTCTCAAAATACAACCGAATAAACGTCTCTCTCTCCCTCTCTCTCTCTCTCTCTCTCTTTATCTCCTGCTACTTAACGAGGTCTCTTTTCTTTCTTCACATTTTAAACTCTAATAAATGCTCGACAATATGCCCTGCGGCAAAATTAAACCCCGCAGACCTAAAAATGTAACATCAATTAACATGCTAACGCAAATGCTGATAAAGAAAATGTGCAAATGATGGATTCGGCTTATGTTACAATGGCTGAATTTATCGAGTGGTGTGTGTAGGTGTATAACAGGTTTACACAACAGCAGTGTATAAAGAAATAGAAAGAAATACGAAATGGTGTCAGTACCTATGGAGCTGACTCTGGGCTGAGGTCCTCCGATGCTTGAGGGGGCAGTGTGCTTCATGGATCCGGAACCCAGCTTCATGGCAGGGACCTGTGGGGAAGCGGGGGAGGTGGGTGACTTGCTCTCGGATGTCTTAGGCTTGGATGACAGATTCAGGGGCTGAGCGCCCTCGTCCTGCAAAGGCAAAACAGCAACACGTTTGGCCTGGCGTGATCTTTGTTTCCCGCTTCTCCTCGGTGTCTGCGGTGCCGGATATAATGTCCAGCAAACCTAAGCAACCAAGCGCAGGCCAAAGGAAGGTAAGCAGGATACGATCGCCACAGAGCAAGAATTAGAGCTGATCAGATTTGAAATGCTTGAATTTTTTGATGAAAACACACCGAAGAGTTCCATGCATTTTGTAGCAATGTACCACCATGCAAGAGCACGTGTCAAGGAGCATGCTTATATAGGCACATGCATACACCATGAAACATAATTGCCATCTTAGAGAACGGTTCACAATAAAATGCTAAAAGATCAACCAGGTGGCGTCTTAATAAATTAGGCAACTATGAACCCTTATTGTGGTGTTTGGGAACCTGAAAAGGTTCTAGGTCAAACCTCAGATCTCCTCAGAATTTCCAGATTTTGAGAAAGCAAGACCCTATAATCATCCAATGAATCCCAAGAGTGTATATTGAAGTACCACAATAACTGGTACAGACTGCATAATAGTACGAAGACTGTTTAGCTGGAATTCCATAAGACCCCTGGTACATCTATTAACGTCTCTGTCAGGTGAACGCTATGGCCAGTTACAGCTGTCCATGTCCTGCGTTCATTCTAATGGGTTTGGCCTCTTCCGAAAGGACAATGTGCCTGAAGATACCAAATTATAGAGAAACACTCATCTGACTTTGGGGTTTTGCCATTCACACCCGAGTCACCAGATCTCATCTTGGATGTCACGCAACAGGCTGTGGAACACAGAAATATTCGTAATACAACAGAATTGTGGACCGTTCTGGTGGACAGAGGCCCAGATATACACCCAGCAAAGACTGCGAGAGACCAAAGCTAATAAATATATAAAAAACTTGAACCAGCACAAACAAATGAAAATTTAACCAGCGTATATCCCTGATGATCAGGACACTACCAAGGCCCTCAAGGAACCATTCCTTTACATTCTTGGTAAGTCACTAGATTAGACGGTGACCTCACGTGGCAACCTTGTCATCATTTGATAACAATTGCCTTGCTATTGTCCCTTTAGCAATGCCCCTCTGGCAGACCTTGTCGAAACCGGGTTTTACCCAAGAAACTTGACTTTCAGAAAGCTAGAACCGATATCAATACCAGTGACCCTTCCTCAAAGGACAACCTCTTTCCTTTTCTTTCCTACGAGGCACAGTTCACTGTATGTCCTTTAATCAGAACATTGGCGACTTCATACAGTGCCAGTTGTGTGAGAGTGTTGCCATGTGGACATCGATCCACGTGTGGGCAACTGATCTTGTTAATCATTGCCCCGCTGCTGCCCTAATCACATCACTGGAAACACAGACTGGGCCAATTCGATCACGCAGCAGCAGATGCATCACCGTCACCACCCTGCTCGATCAGGACAACACAATTAAAATGAAGACTTGGCCAGTGTACCCGGGAGGACCAAACCTCTTTTTGACTACCCAACGCTTTATCTGTTCGGACTCGGCAGCCGCAACAGATGTAGAAGAAACCATAGTAAAGGGGGTTAGGGGAACACCTGGGATGACTGGGTGGACTTACATTGCTGCAAATCAACGCTGTCAATCATTGTTAGGCTGACACGGCAGCTTTGAGTCAACGGTACTGTGTAATCTCAGCTGCATGCACATTAACCTGAAGTATGTAACATCTGCTTGAACACCTGGCTCTGGCTCGGTAACTCTTTCCAGCAATTCCTTCTGTCTGTCATGGAACTAATTTAGTCGAGACACAAAAGGTGCAGATACAGGCCACCAGGGGCAGCTTGGGGCTCCTAAGCTGGACAACCTACTGGTGCTAGGTGCAAAGTTCTTTCATACTCTATTACATCGGATCTTTCTCTCCACCTGCCTCTTTTCGAGATGCCTTTCTGTAGAGAATAGACATCATTTTTAGATTTTTTTTTTTTTTTTACCAACATGATCCGTAATAGGATTTGTTCTCATTAAAGAACCTTGAGGATCTTCTTCTCCAATTATCATGTTACAAGGACTTACCCAGAATACAGTATCCTGACCCTTTTCATATTGGGCAGGCTACCAAATCAGTGGAGGGAGAGCTGAATATTTATTACAGATAATGCCGTGTTCTTTCATAGCCTTTCCCGCTTCCTCCCTCCTTCTCCGCTTTTTGGATTGCTCTTCCACGAGGCAAATCCTCCGGTGGGACGTTAGCCAATGCGACTAAGCTTCTGAGGGGTGAATTGGGAGAGACTGGCTAAGCTGTATGTGCTTGGCTAGACCAGATTTGGTTTGTGCCACACACAATCCTTGACATGGCTCTACTGTTATGGAGATCAAGAAGTGGATTAGATTGAAAATGGTTGCTAAAGCCATAATTACTTACTTAGTGTTAATTGCAGTAAAAAAGCGCCATTAGCCGTGATGTCTAAATACCAGAAATCATAGGCTTTATGCAGTTCAGATTGTTGGCTAAAGTATCTGCGTTCAAAACGGATACAAATGCAGATAGGAATAGGAGGTAGTTTTGGAGGTGACTCTGGGGGTGTCATATAGGCCTCATTTCCAAATGCAGTCCAATCCAAATTCAAATATACTGAACATTAAACAGATACAGACCCACATCTACTATGCTAGCACGGCCAAGCCAAAGCCTGGTAGGACAATGATATGCCACTTGCGGGTGTCTTATTTTTCCCCTCGCCAGAGTGCTGACATATGTAAGTGACATCATTTGCCCTGCTTGTTATCACCTAGCCTGACGTTTCAATTACAGAGACAAGTGTGTCTACCTGGCTATTTGTCCTAATCATGTCTGTCTACAGGAGCTGGCTGTCACATACACAAACATAGTGTCGAGCACACACACACACACACAGCAACACTTGCCTCATCTGGTTCTTCACTATTCACTGCCAAGCAGTTCTGTGGTCAGCTTGCAGCTTTAACAGAACAGATTTACACCCACAGACTGTCCGTGAACTTACGTATACATCATATAGCCTACACACCCATGGGAAGTCTGGGAACATGGACGCCACTATTACACAGTCCATTGTAGAAAACCTGGGTATGTGCAGCTACTTTAAAAACTTTATAGGATTTTTTTAAGTCAAGTTAACCTACAAGCATTTGCTCTCAGTTTTGTCGGTGCCAGTTCTCACCTGCTATATGTTACAATGCTAATAATGAACATTCTGGGGCCCCCAGTGTAGTACGGGGCCATAGTCAGGGTCGGCAGCTTCAATTCAACAGTTTCGTGAATTCTTACACAGGAAAAGTTGTGCATATTCAAAGTAAGTTACAAACACACTTTATGCAAGTCACCTGCATGTTCACCGGGTTGCCAGGGTTTTCCTGAATCCACATTCACACCACTACATTTAAACATAAGCTCTTGGCATTAAGCCTGAACCACTCATTGACCACTGTGTTTGCGACCACAGAAACATCTGCATCTGTGCAGTGAAACACACACCACTGAACACACACTAGGGGGAAGTAAGCACACTTGCCCAGAGCGGTGGGCAACCCTATTTGCAGTGCTCAGGGAACAGTACAGGGTGATGTGCCTTGCTCAAGGGCACTTGAGGGCAGCTATGTCATGTCAGTACTGGGGATCAAACTGGAGACCTTCTGGTCACAAGGCTGGTTTCTCAACCACAGGCCCATGGCTGGCCGAGATACAAGGCGAACATATGTTTGAGGTACAAGAATAACCAAGCACAAATTCTGTATGAAATTCCAATTGTGGATACTTAACTTCTAGATTTATTGGCAACCCTAAAGTATTATTTTCACTTAGCAGAAGGTCCGCTGGAGTCCTCATTCCCACTGTGAGCACTTTACTATACCTTACAGACACAGGTACTGTGCTGTTATTCTCTAGTGTCAGTAGGATACAACTCGGTAACCAGTCTGTCCAGTAAAACAAGAATTGTATTATGTGTAATAATCTTTTTGCAAATTTTCATTTGATTAAAATTTTGAGGACGGATCAACAGTTTTGAATACAGTGTGCTGTTGAGTGTGTGTTAGTGTATGTGTGTATGCATGTCCCCTTGAGCTACGGTCCAAGCCCTCAGGGTAATACACTTAAGCCGTGTGTGCCTCAGTCCAAACAGCTGTCTGACACACCGAAAACCACTTCAAATGACAGGAAAAAGAGGACAGGAAGTGAAACATAAGAGAAAAGAGCGAGAGAGAAGAAAAGAGCGAGAGAGAAGAAAAGAGCGAGAGTGAGCAGGGCGACTCTCCAGGACAGAGCAGTGCTTAAATATACATGCTGCCCTCTGGCTCCCCGAGTACAACCGAAGATTTCATGAGGAATAAGAGAGAGACAGAGTGAGGATCGAAACAAATGAGCTAGAGAGAGAGAGAGAGAGAGAGAGAGAGAGAGAGAGAGAGAAACAGGTGGGGGGGGGGCAGGTAAAAGAGAGACAGTAGCTACATTTGCATGGTAACTGATCAGCTGTTACTATGAGTCGCAAGTATAGAAAATGAATTAACAGCGTCTGATCAATCAGATTTGAGAATTAAAACCAGGCTGCATTAACATTAGCTACCTGTTAAATTCTGGTCAGAGTCAGACTTTGTATTATTAAAGTACAGTCGACAGTAAACTGTGCTCCTCTTGTGCCTATAAATTGACATCAGGTTGTATGTAACTAAACATTTGCATACAAATTCTAAGTGGGCATCAAACAAAGGAAGTCCTTTTCTTTTCCTGGATAATAGCTGGACCTTCTGCATTTAGAAGAGGCACTAAACATGATCAAAGTCATCACTGTGATTGTCATGAGCTCCAGCACCACTTCAGCAACCCTGGTCCTCGTCCCTCACCATCTCTAGCCACTCCATATAAATGCTAATAGAGCAAAAAAGAGTGCCCATGAGTCCAAGGAGCAGCTGTATTCATTACACAGCAGCCCCTCACAGAATGATTGGCGGGGGGGCCGCAGCCAATCGATGACCACTGTACTACCTCAGGTCAGGGGCCAGATGCCCAAACGGCCTCTGGAAATAATGCAGCATTTGCAACTCATCAGGGAGAGAGGGAGATTTAGGGAAGGGAAATTTATAGAGCAGGGAAGAGGGAGCAAGAAGAAAGAGACCTAGGCGGTCAGAAGGAATTGTCCACTTCTGGAAAAAGGATATCTTATTCAGAAGGGATGGGGTGGGCTGGGGTGGAGTGGGGTACTATCCCCAAAGCCAAGACAGCTTCCTAGGTACTCTGCATTTTTGACCTGGAATGGCCACCTCTGGAATAAAGACTATCAAATTTGCAACGAGGTTGATAGTGGTTGGCAAGCATGTACTCTTGTTCATGACACCAGATTTTTCCAATGATCAAACATATGTGGTGGATAAAGCAGTTGCTCAGACTGAGGAGCAGGAGAGGATGGAAAGAAAATGGCTAGGTATGTAGTCACCAGGTTTAGTAAGACTGCACCCTCTTTTACCAATCCATTGCCAAAATCTGAAACTTCTCACCTGGCAACCTCATTGTTGGGGGACATTCCACCAAATCTTAATTGCCAATAATTCAACTGAAACCAGTAGAAGTCAACAGTTTTGTCCGGTAAAGCAAGTCATTGCCCTAAAATGCAAGACAGTTTCCTAAATATCTGCACTTCTTATATAAGACCATTCCACTTGGAAGAGGGTCCTCAAACACATAATCCTGTTAAGAGATCTTTAACATCAAGGTGTATCAAGGATGCTCAGAGTTAATGCACAAAGGTGTCTTCTTCAGTTCCCCTAAACCAGTTCCCTTTCTATAACCAGACTGAAATAATTAACCCAAACAGTCCATGTTGACTTACAAAGACCGGGGCAAGGTTAAGGAATGGTAGTGATTGGTTTGGGGTTAATAAAAGTGAAAAAGTGAACTAATGGCCTACAGCTGAATTTGACCTCTGTGTTTAACACATCCGTGCAGTGAAACACACAGTAGTGAACACTAGGCAGCAGTGAACACACTTGCCATGAGCGAGGGGTGGCCCCTATCCGTGGTGTCTAGGGAGCTGTTGGGGGTTAGGTGCCTTGCGTAAGGGCACTTGGGCATGTTGGTTGCAGGGATCAAACTGGGAACCGTCCGGTCACCAGGCTGGTTCCCTGGTTCTGGAATAGTCAGGACATGGACGCATGTTTATGAATATAAAAAAGGGCTTCATTTGCTTATATTTGTTCTTGTAGACTGCAAGACAAAACAGTGTTAATACTTATTTCAGAGGTTTTCAAGCTTACAAATTTACAACGTGAAAGTGAACTATTTGCCTACTCTGGCTGCAGACAGAAAAATGTGGCCTCCACATTTAAACCATCTGTGCAGTGAAACACACACACACACACACACTCACACACCAGTGAACACTAGGGGGCAGTGAACACACTTGCCCGGACCAGGGAGCAGCCCCAATCCATGGCACCCAGGAAGCAATCGGGTGGGTTAGTTGCCTTGCTCAAGGGCACCTCAGTCATGTCCTGCCCTGTGTGGGGACTGAACCTAGAAACCAAGACCAGTTCCATAACCACAAGGCCATGGCTGTCCCATAGTTCATATTGGATGTCATGAGGACAAGCGATAGAACATTAGATCAACAGAAACTAATCTGTAAAGACCAATCACAGGGTTTTTAACACTACGTTGACTGAAGCAGACGATGTCTGTCTGCTCCAGAAATGACTCTGTATTGTTCACAGTAGCCAGAAAAGCCATCTCCACATGAAATATGCTGAGGGCTGAAGGAGACATGTGGCTCAGAGCCAGATCTTGCCCTCTGTCTGTCTAAACAGACCCCACTGTCTGTCCAGATCTGATCTGGGTCTTGACAGAGGCATAGTAGCGAGTGCACTAAACACATGTTTATTCAGCAATGGGTGACCTGTGGGTTGTGCCAGTGTGCAACAGGCAGGATGGAAAAGGCTTCACTGAGGCAACGCAACTCTGAGGCTGACCACCAGATCAGCGGGAGGGAAGGACAACCATGCTGGAGCCTGTTATCTCTGCATCGCCTGATATTCATGGAGTTTCTGGGTATGCTCCATTAGACACGGCCTCCTTCAGCTACACACACATACTGTTTTAGGTAGAGACTCCAAAGGCAAACAGTATCAAAATGCAAGGGCAAGGAATAGTTAGGCTGACACTTGTGACTCCTTCACTAAGCATCACCAGACTCTGAAATCCCTGTGAATAAAAACTAGTACTGCAGAAAGTCAGGCCTATAAAGTACACACAGACTGGTGGTGGCTTTATTATAGTGTGGGGATTGTTTAGCTGGCACTCCATAGAACCCCTGGGACACCTCCAGATGTATCTGACAGGTGAACACTGTGTGTGATGAGTTCCACCTGTTCATGTCCTGAATTCATTCTGACAGGTTTGTCCTCTTCTAACAGGACAATGGACCACCACACACGTCTAGAGACACCAGATTATGGTT
>JAOVVF010000014.1:16064247-16079240 GCA_028565595.1 Duopalatinus emarginatus | reverse complement strand
TGACTCAGATTCACTTCAGTGTGACTGACTCAGGATCACTTCAGTGTGACTGACTCAGATTCACTTCAGTGTGACTGACTCTGATTCACTTCAGTGTGACTGACTCAGGATCACTTCAGTGTGTCTGACTCAGATTCACTTCAGTGTGTCTGACTCAGGATCACTTCAGTGTGTCTGACTCAGGATCACTTCAGTGTGTCTGACTCAGATTCACTTCAGTGTGACTGACTCAGGATCACTTCGTTGTAGATCCTTTTCACACTGAATCAAATCACTGAATCAAAAATGAATAAGTTGAATTGGACAGAATCGGTTCTGTAAAATTAATCTTTCAACTGTCACTGTTAAACAGCACCTGAATGAAATATAAAACAATGCAGTCACACATTTTAGATAGTGTGAGACTTTTTAAAGCTTTAAAATAATATAATATTTCAAACTGCTTACGGACCCCCTGTAATAACAGACAGATCATATTAGCTAGCTAGCTTTCTCCTGTTCTCTGACGAGGCTTCAGTTATCAGCATTAATAAAACATTCACATTTTATCTTTATCTGACCCTCACTACGATCAGAGATATTTATAATGTTGATGTAAGTATATTTAGTATATTTGAGTAACATATATTAGATAAACTATACCACAGATAAACCGTTAGTCACCGAGTCTGGTGTAGAACTATCCAGAAATACAAGTATCTAGTTTTCATCGTCTACAAACAGAGGACTAACTCTCAATCTCAAACACAGCAGGTCTTGTGGGGTGTGTCGTAGTAAACAGTGGTTAATTAACCAGTGAACCACCAACAGTCACTGGTGCCCAAGTAGAGAACTGCGCAGGACTGTTTTCTTAATCCCGCTCCTGCCCGCTCCCGCCGAATTTACCGGCCGCGACCGCAGCGTGTGTACAACGTGTCCGCCCATTCCTGCATTCTGCAACCTGCAAAGCTATGAGAATTATTCCCGCACACTGATAGAGATGCATTGATTTTGTGTCTTCTCCATCCCACAGGAGAAAATGTAAAATAGGATATTAATAATAGAGATTCTTGGGGTTTGTTTCGTTTTCCTGACCTGCAGCTTTTGACGCACTTGTCGGAAATAGCGCTCCTATATCATTATTGTCATGTCGTTTTTAAATGAAATAAAGGCAGTTTCATATTCTATACTCATTCTCTGTATTTTATTTATGTAGAATTACCTTTAGGCTATAGTCTATAATTCTGCAGTGTTTTGTTTTAGTCGCCCAGTCCCACCCGCAGCTAAGTACAAACCGCCTGTTCCCGCGAGATTTGTGTCGGGTCCAGCGGGACTCAATCCCAGTGCAGACCTCTATGCCCAAGACTCACTTATGTGTGTGGGATGTGTGTAGTGTTTTGTCTGATCTCACAAAAGATGCTCAAAGGTTTCTGTTGCTAATACCACAGAACACCTTCAGAGGTCTTGTGTATATGTTATCATCAACAGCAGGACATATGCGGTGTCCAAGGAACACAGTGGGTACAAAAGTGCTTCCTGGAACCAAGAACTGATGGACTGGAGACAGGGTCATGGATGCCCAAGGCTGGCTGCTGGTAGATGATCTACTGCTGAAAATGTCCATGCTGAATTTGATAAAAAGTCAAAGTGTCCATACTGAGCCCTATCCACCACTAAATGCTCCTACTATGAGCATGTGACCATCAGAACTGGACCATGGATGAATAGAAGGAGGTGGTCTGATCTATACATCCAGAACTCACAGGGCATAAGGGATCTGCTGCTCACGTCCTGGTGCCAGTTAAAAGGAGCAGGGACCAGCCTTGTGACTGGAAAGGTTGCTAGTTTGATCCCTAATGCCAACAAAACACATTTGAGGTACGCTTGAGCAAGGCACCTGACCCCATAATTGCTCCCTGGGTCCCATGGATAGGACTGCCCACCGCTCCGCTAGTGTGAGTTTCATTGCACGGATATGCTAAATGCAGCCTCTGTGTGATAATACGGTGATCAGTAAGTGGTTTGCTTCACTCGGGATAAAACAAAACAACTTCAGGGGTCTCATGGAGTCTATGCCTCTATGATAGATCTGATCACATAGTGGACGCACGGTAGATCACACTGTTACGGCTGATTGGTTGGTGTGTATTGATGTAGAGAAACCAGTCAGTTACCAGTCATTATCTTATCCGCTTAGTCCATCCAAAGTCCACACGGGATCACTGGGGCGCAAGGCAGGAATACCACCTGGACAGGGCACCAATCCATTACAGAGTACCACACACACACATACACACACACACACACACACACACACATACTCACACACAGGGGCAATTTAGAACATCCACTTCACATCAGGAAACCGGAGCACCCGGAAAAAAATTCCACACGGTCACAAGGAGAACACACCAAACTCCTCACAGACAGAGACCGGAGAGACACTCGAACCCACAACCCAGAGATCCCTGGAGCTGTGTATTGTCTAAAAACCAATGCATACTAAATAAATAATCAGTAGAAGTTTCCTCTAGTTTAATATACATCTGAAACATGTGGTAGGGATTTTATTTATTTATTTATTAATTTGGTGGCCGTCTGATCTCCCATCTTGATCGACATATTGCCCATTTTACTCACAGATGCTGCATCTTCTGTTGGGGGAAAAAAAGTTTTTATTTATTTATTTATTTATTTGGACCACAAGTACTACTAGAACTTCTCAAATCGCACACAGATGTAGGAGCTCAACAACTGGTGTGGACTGGATGACTTCATCTCCATACGTCCTACACTGAGAAGAAGACTGAGAGACAGAATCCAAAATAAAGATAATCAGGATCCCAGGAGCTGATTAAAGGACCTGTCGGCTACAGGTACCAAACCTTATATTCTTCTGGATAAATAATAATCACATGAGCATGATGACACAATCCTCCATTACAAAGAGAAACCAATCAGGTGGAGACTCAGCCTTCAGGATACTGAAGTTTTATAGTGAGAAAATGTGTAAAAAAGATTACAGACATCAGCCAGTGAAACAAATCACATCCAAACGTGAGTTCAATTACTGAATGACTTCAAATATTCACTCAGGTCTTCTCACAATGAGACGAGAAAGAGAGAGACGAGAAGGGGAGAAGAGAGTCGACTGAGGGAGTATCAGAATAAATAAGAGATAATAAAAAGAAGAGAAAATGAGATAAGACAAGAAATGAGATGAAAAGAGACAAGAAAAAAAGAACAAAAGAGAAAATACAAGGAGAAAGAAAAAAGACTATTCTTTTGTAAAGTCCAGTTTAAATGAAAATGTCACATTGACTTCATTTATTTTTGTTTATTATCCTTACTGTTTCTTATATTATAATATTACATTAGTAAATCTATTAATAAATATATGTCATATATGTAATATATATAATAATATACAATTCTATATAAAATATAGAATGAAATATATCAGTTACTATTTTAATAATTATTAATGAGTATATTAATAAATATATCAATAAATATTCCAGCATCAGTGTATATATTTATAAATATATTAGTCAAATATATTAGTTATTATTTTAATAATAGTATTAGTGAGTACATTAATAAATAAATCAACAAATGTAATAATCAGTAAATATTTTAATAAATATTAGCTAATTATATTAATAAATATGCCAGTAAAAATATTAATAGATATTTCAGTGATTATACTACATGCATGAATAAATATGTAAATTTAAAAAAAGTAAAATATGTTAATAAATATATAAAGAACTGAGTTGATGAGTTAAATGAAGTGGTGTAGATAAATAAACCCTCTGTGTTTCATGGAAAAACCTCTTTTTTCCCTCTACACTCTTTATTGGCAGCTATTGTTTTCAAAGCCTTTTTTTCCATGAGACAGTCTGTTGGGCTTTTGTCATGGGGTATACGACATGTCACAAGGCCATGTATGCATTGTGTGTGTGTGTGTGTGTGTGTGTGTGTGTGTGTGTGTGTGTGTGTGTGTGTGTGTTGCACAGTACCCATTTCCTGCGCTCCCGCCTGGCATACAGATGGTTAAGCCCATCAATGCAGAACAGTTTGGTTGGGGGAGGGGTGGTGGCACAGGGCACAGGCTACAGATGGCACAGAGGGCATCGCCAAGTGTGTGTATGTGTGTGTGTGTGTGTGTGTGTGTGTATGTGTGTGTGCACGGGGGACAATACCCTCACCCCATTCCCACAACCACACAAAGGCTTGGCGCTGAACCTGTGAACACACACCTACTCTGACAGATAGCTTTATGAGGTTTTGACCCAGCTTTTCGTTTCTTTTCATTTATTTTTCCCAATCCTCTCTCTCTCTCTCTCTCTCTCTCTCTCTTTCTCTCTCCTGTGCCCCATGCTCTCCTTCCTCATTAAGACTTACACTTTGATATTCAATGATCCCGAATTCCCTCTTGGAACGCCGTCTCCCTGGATGTCCCGTTCGCTCATACGTGGTCTTTTTACACTCGGTTCTTCCACCTGACCCGACACAAATTATCAGTCATGCTTATGATCTATATGATCAATGTGGAGACTAATGGCGATGTTGTCCCTGGTAGTATTTTTTTTAAAGTATGGAATTATATAGTGGAGTGTCGAATAAAATAAATATGTGTGTAGGTGGGGGGGGGGTGCCCTTTTCTAGTCACACACTAAACCGGCTTCATGACTGATGCTTATCTATCTCACAGTGTTACTTACAGTTACCTACTATAGCAGAGTCAACATGCTGGCTTATAATTAGCTTTCTATAACCAAACCCCATGGTTTATCTTATAGAGTGTATGGTGTATATATATATATATATATATATATATATATATATATATATAGTGCACTACTCAGTACACTGTACTGTATGTTGTGCCCTATGTAGTGAGTGACTGTAGTGAGCAGAAAGTTGTTTAAGATAAATCTGATGAAATGTTCTAGGAGGGTGACGTAAGATAAAATAAAATAACATTTTTAAAAAAGTTATCTATTTTAGCTTAAAGAGAAAATATAACTTAAAAATCTATAAATTAATGAATTAATGAATTAATAATTGACTAAATAAATCATGTGATATATTTTACCTTAAAGAGAAAAAAATCAAATAAAAACTTTAAAAAATGAAATAAACAAACAAGCAAGCAAGCAAGCAAGCAAATAAATAAATAAATAATCATGTGATATTTTGTTTTACAGAAAAATAATAGCTAAGATAAAATATAGACAGAGACATAACAGTAATAAAATAATAGAAATATTCTTTTGCAGAAATGATAAATATGCTGAAAATAATCAGTCACAGTGTAAATAATAAAAATAAAAACATTCTTCAATAAAAAAATAAAAATAAATCACTAATCTAACATTAAGCAGAGTTTAATAAACAAACAAACAAACAACGCCTCTTTAATGAAAAATTACTCAAGATTGCGACCAATCACGGAACAATCTGCGTTGTTTCTAGCTCCGCCCACATTTGTTTGTTTGTGTTATTTATGGTACTAACTCAACATGGTAAAGGCGTTCAATAAACCTCATCTTTCTCTTCTCGTCTCCTTCCACCTTGTTCTCTCCTTCTGTCCTATTCACCTGGCCTGACCGGTATCTACCTTAATTCTGGTGCTAAGCTGTTTTTCCCAGAATGCAACTCTGATGACATCATCACCGTCGTACAATCGTAAACAAGGCACAGCTGTCACGCAGCTCTGAGACGGTCCGCGACCGCGTGCTCTTTTTATTAAACCGCCTTGTTACAACGGATATGTACGCCTGTCGTCGATTTGACCGACATCGATCCGGTTAGGGTTACCATAGCAACCAGGAGCACGCCTTAGCATTGTGCACGGTTTTGAATGATTTCCGTCTTAGCAAAACACCATCGGGTTGGTGAAGATAACTCGGCGTATCGATCGGTACACAGACTGAGTGAACAGTAGGTTCTTAAAGCTGATGTGTTGGAAGCAGGAAAAATGGGCAAGTGGGCAGATCCCACAGAAGGATCTGTTGCTAATGTCCAGGTTCCAGATCCTACAGAACACCTTTAGAGCCCTTGTGGAGACATGCCTTGACGGTTTAGAGCTGGTTAGACAAGTGGTGCTAATGTTATGGCTGATTGGTGTATTTACTGATTATTCTAACGGTGCCAGGATTACTTCTCTAAATGTTATGGGGAATAACGGCAGCTGACGTAGCTCGTTAGCAAGTCTTTTTTGAATCTCCCAGTTTAATAAGTGCTACCTAATAATGTGTGTGGATTTATTTAACCAAAGTCTAAAGTCAAACCCTTCACCACAGAGACGGTCGTCAGGCGCCATGATCGTGCTAGACGAGTGAGAGTAAAGTTGGGACTGAACAGACGCTCGCTGAGACGTGAGTAAGACACAATGCTGGTGCTTTAATGCTAAACAGGCAGAGTCCAAAAACACAGTCTGATATCACGGTCCTGAATCAGTGGACCATAACCAGGCTCAGTACAAACAAAACATAACCAAGGCTTACATACATAACCAAGGCGGGGCTGTAACCTAAAACTGGTGACATACTAATAATCCAATCATAATACATAATCACGAACACAAAACAGGTGGGAAACACGATGTCTGTAAACCAGTGGAAGTAGGAGTACAGCAGATGGGTGTGGCCATCTTGCCTGTCTGAACCGCTCTGGATTCTGTGAAATGTAGTCAAGGAACATATGGGAGCATGGGGTGAACGTGGTGACCGTGACTTATTTTACTCGTTTGTCCAGAGTTTGAACTCTCAAATGAAAGCAAAAGTGAAGTGATTGACCGACACAGAGGAATTTGACATGCATGCAGTGAAACTAGGGGCACTTCAGTCGTGTCATGTAGGTTGTGGGGATCAAACCAGGGAGCTTCCAGTCCCAAGTCCAGGGTAGCTTGATGTCTACGTGAAAATAAATATAAACCTTTTCCTGAGACATGTTGAAGTATAAAAAGAAACTAACACGTTCGTTAGCATTAGCATTCATTGCTAATAACGTCTACTGGTTTGGAGAAGCATTCTGAACTGGTCGTCGTTTGTTGTTGTCAGGGCGTCAACGTGATTCCGCCTTCGTGACTTTGTGCTTTTTCACGATTTTGGTGAATGCACTTCGAAAGTCCAGAAATGTAAGAACTGGGGAAAAGTGTCTTTATTGTTCACATGAGCAAAAATCAAACAACAGTTGCTACAGCAGATCGATGATAAACATGGGCATTTAAAAAGGGCACAACCGAGACGGGCCTCGCCGCAACCCCCCGCGATGCTGACGTTCACGTGAGAAAGAAGCGAAGTCATTCCACCTTCACCACGTGTGTCTTTCTCCGCTAAGGCGAGACGGGGAGAAGAAAAAAAAAGGCCATAGTACATCAAGCCATCAATTTACTCCTCAACAATACAGGCACTCTAAGCACACCAGATGATTAGCCATTGTGTGGCTGGTGAGAGGGTGAGAGAGAGAGAGAGAGAGAGAGAGAGAGAGAGAGAGAGAGAGAATGAATGAATAAAGAGCGGTGCTACAATAATGAGGATGTTTGCTGTCAGCTCTTCAGTCGCTAAATAACAGATGCACCGCGCACAGCAGATGTGTGCAATTGGAGTCACATCTGAAAACGCAGCTCGACAGAGGCCTTTTTTTTTTAAAGCACACACTCCGTCTCTGTCTCCCTCTCTCTTGCTTGCTTTTGCTCGCTCTCTTGCTACCTCCTTCTGCTTCTCCTCCTTCTCCTCACCACCACCTCCAGCCAAAAAAACTCCACAACAACAACGGCGCCAATCTCGACCGAACCTTTGAAGAGATTTGGACAGAGATGACATGGGGAAATTAGGAGTGGTGTACCAGCAGGCCGTGCGGTCTGACAGCACTCTAAAGGCGACGTGGGCAAAACGTTTGGTAGAAAGATAACACACACACACACACACACTCTCGTGCAGGTACACAGCAGTCCCTCGGCTCTCCTTTTGCTCCTCGACAAAGTTTCGACAACACCAGGTAAAAGTTGATAAGGAACCGAACAGGAACTCAGAGTGACTGAGAGACTGAGTGTCTGTTACAGTCATCCATTTTTCCCCCAGACGTCTGTATTTGTGTATTCTTCTTCCAACTAGTCCGACTTTATTATCTGATACCGATCCGATATTGATGTCTGAACTCTCACTGCTGAACATCACACAATTTTGGATTAAACGTCCGTTCTGATCTGATATCTCATATCTCGAGGGTCAGGTTCGAATCGGATCCTAAGCCTTAGACTCTATACATTAGACACAGACATGAGCCTGTATCCATAACCATCTTTAAAAACTACTTCTGACATTGTTTACATTACATATAGGAGAGCAAAAACACATTTAGTACTTTATTTTGTTTCCATATAAAATATGTAACGTCAGCAGGAAACTAAATCTTTCTAGAGAAACATCCAACAATCCAATATTTCACCACCTATGTTTTGCTTTTGCTCTACTAAATCCCTCAAGACCAAGTCCACATACTGCAGGTCTGTAAACATGTCCTAGACTTCCAACCCCAGGACCATCAGCTGGTACGTAAACCCTAGATTTTCAATAATCGTACAGTCGCTTTGTATTGAGACGTCTCCTGAAACATCCTACGTCCCTCTGAAAGTCTCTCCATTCACTTTCCTGCAGGTCTTTGATTCTTTGGGAGACGTCACTGGGTTGAGTGCAGCAATCAGGCAGTAGATGTAATTCTGAATCACAGATGAGCTGCTGCAGTTGTTGTTGACGAACCTTCTCGTTCTGAATGGCTCACTTAAAAAAGCACGTTTAGTGATGCAATAAGGCACATAGTGAGCACCAACCCAGAGAGGATCAAACTGGACAGCAAGAGAGAGAGAGAGAGAGAGAGAGAGAGAGAGAGAGAGAGAGAGCAAGCAAGAGAGAGAGAGCAAGAGAGAGAGAGAGAGAGAGAATAAGACAGAGAGAGAGAGCAAGCAAGAGAGAGAGTGCAAGAGAGAGAGAGAGACAGAGAGAGAGACAGAGAATAAGAGATAGAATAAGAGAGAGAGGGTTAAACTCTAGATCTAATGTGATCCTGACCAGAATAACATTACTACTGAATGCAGATTGGCTTTTCATCACTGAGGCATTATGGGATACACAGGACATCGTATGTATGATGCACTGTATGACGTACGGTCCAGCCGATCGACAGGTTCACACTGAAACTACAGTCAACACACCTTATAGACATAATGTTGTGGGTGTTTGGAAACCGCAGATCAGAGTTAACACTCGAAAACTTTCGCTTAGTCTTTGAGTTGAATCGTTGACTTTCGCACGTGAGTGGAGAAAGAAAACAAATTTTCACCTGCTGTGTAAACAAACTGGGACGTCTCACATTTTAACAGTAGTAAGCCTACAAATGGACTGGTTACTCTTGGTTGGTCTGACACATGCATACATACCCAATACACACACACACACACACACACACACACACACACACACACACAGACACACACACAGACACACATAGACAGCATGCAGTGTGCTGGAACAGGAGTGTACTCTGTGTGTGTGTGATCTGCATGGATTTTTACTGTCGACTGTCGTGCCCATGGGACCAGATGTCACTACCGCTCTCTCAATCGCTTCTGATATTCTCTCTCTCTCTCGCTCTCTCTCTCTCATTCTGGTTCCGCAGAGCAGCAGATGGAGAGATTTTTTTCTTCCCTGTTTTCCTTTACAACCTCCTCTTCGCATTGGAGGGGTCATGTGAGATCGGTGGGGTCCTTCACATCCTTTCTGGTTTATTTCGTTTGTTTTAAGGTGCTTTGTTTTACTGATGAGGGACAAAAAGACAAACACAACCTGACCGAACAAAAGCATGTCGTTTCCTCTGAGCGAAACTCGCACGTCTACTATACAGGTCACGGCTCGCTGCCTCGAGTTCTGGATCCGGGTCTGCGCTCGGGTGTATTATTTCATTAAGTGCTTTCCAGCCCAGAGGGGGGGATTTGGGGATGAACCTCCAGGATGTGTGTGACAAGGTTGCGACCTCTGACAAATCTCTGCCTGGTCCCCAACACACACACACACACACACACACACACACACACACACACACACGTTGAGACTGAAGAGTTGAGACAGAAGTGCAGAGAGATCAGACGTCCGGGGAAAAGCGGAGAACGAAGAGGTGGATCGACGTGAAGAAAAGAAGGAGGAGTGTATTAAAGAGAGAGGGAGGCACTTAGGGTGGAGGGGGTAGTGGAGGTGGGGGGGGGGGTGTAGGTGGGGGTGGAAGCCAGTTAGACAGAATTCGGCATTGTTCGGGCCGAGAGCTCGCCGTTCTGTTGATCCCGACTGATCCAAAGAAACAAAACTGCATTGTTCCTCGCAGATGGAAGCGAGTGTCGCCAAGGTAACCGGATTAATCTCTTTCTCTTTTCTCCGCTTCCTCCGGTGGAGAGGGCTAATCGCACCGCGCCATTCACGCCAAAGCCGGGCCTCAAAGCCCGGGCCTCTAACTAGCCCTCTAATTAGCCGCAATTACAATGAAGACAACATGATGAGATAATAGAAATTTGCAAAATAATGACATACCACGGCAAAATATTCCTCCTCCTAAGCAGCGCTGCTTTTTTCCCCTCTCACCCTGTGTGTGTGTGTGTGTGCGTCTCTGCGCAGCCACAATGAGCCAGGGCCCTTTTTTTTTAAAGCCAAAGGGGTAGAATGGTGCTGCATTCGGAGGCACAGAACCCCATTGTCAACCTCCTCCTTTTTTCCCCTCAATCAACAGCCCATTGTCTGGTTTCTTAAATAAAAATGACTCGAATGCAGGCACACATAATGATCTGCTTCTCACCAGCATGTGAAACACACTTCATACACGCACACACACACACGCACACACGCACACACAGACATATGCTACCCTGATACATGTATATATACACATGCAGACAGTCCTGTTGATTTACTAAACGGCTAAAAGTGAGCGATACTGAAGAGTTAACATCTGTATAAACTGATTCAACTTCCTGTCTGACTAAAAACAACCAGCCTGATTAAAAACATAAACGCTAACTACACTGAGCTGCTCCTATCAAACATTAGCTAGTTTGCTAGGCTTGTGTAGCTAAGCGTTTGAATCATACAATATGTTAAATGATCAAAATAGACTACTAATTAGTTACACAGTTCAATACTTAGGCTAATGTTTGACCATCTCAATAGATATCCTGACTTGGATAACTTTCTAGCTGTTAGCTAGGTTGATAGCCTAATTACACAATGCAATAATAGTTAGCTTAGCATTAATGTGGGCAGCCATGGCCTTGTGGTTGAAACCGGTCTTGTGAACCGGTCATGGTTCCGGGTGGTTTGGGGCGCCTAGAATGTATGAAAATTATTCAGGTTCAGCATGTTGATGTCCAGACTAAAAAATATCACTTCACTATATTTAATTTTATATATTTAATATATAGTTTATAGTAATATTTTCTTCAGATCGATCAACATACACACGTTAGCTGGTTAAATCGATGATACTGACCACAGAGTTTGTATATATACAAACTCATATGCAGTGACGCTAGCTGGCTAACTTATTAGCGAGTTAACTTTACTCTGTGAACAAACACACATGCACAAGCACACGTGTCCAGAACGATCTGCAGCGCCCAGGGAGCAGGTTAGGGTTAGATACCTTGCTCAATGCACATCGGTCACGTCTTGTCAGGATGGAGGATTAAACCAGGGACCTTCAGGTCACAAGGTTGGTTCCTTGACCACAACCCAACAGCTGCACATCAGTGTTCATAATACAATAAAACCTGTCAGGGGACAGGATATTTTATATGTATTAGATATGTCCAATATAGTAGAACAGCAAGTGAACCGTTCTAGTCGTCTAAACTGATATGTTGCAAGCAGGAAAAATGGGCAAGTGTGGAATAAAAAGTTACTTTGACAAGAATCAAGTTGTGGTGTCTAGATGACTGTGGCAGAGCTTCTCTAGAACAGCAGGTCTGGTGCGATGTATGAAGTATACAGTGATGAGTACCTAACAAAACTGGTCCAAGGAAGAACTACCTGTGGACAACCAGTGGACAACCGGAGTCAGGATCATGGACAACAAGGATCATTTATATGAGGGGGACCAAATGTGAAACTGTCCTACAAGGAGCATGTGAGTATCAGAACTGGACCTTCAATTGAAGAAGGTGGTCAAATGGTGATGTCTAGATGACCGGATGACCAGATTGTCTTCAAAACAGCAGGTCATGTGGGGTGTGTCCCAGTATACAGTTTTTAGTACCTATGAAAAGTGGTCCAAGGAAAGACAACTGGTGGTTCAGTAACAGGGTCATGGACAACCTTGAAGATCCTCATTGACACCTGCAGAAGATCCACTGGAGGATCTGTTGTTGGTGTTGTCTTGGTGTCTGATACCACAGAACACCTTCAGGGGTCTTGTAGAGTCCATGCCTCAGTGGACAAGAGCTGTTCAGGCACTTGTACTGCTCTGTCACAGTAATGGAGCAAATACAGACGGAAAAAATGGTAATTTTTTTACCAAAACTAAACCACAACTAGCTCATCCTCAGCCTTTACACAGACCCAGAGATCATGAACGTGCGTTAAAGGAAGACGCCAAAGTTGCCCGTGAGGCCTTGGGAGGTCTAAAGAATCTGAGTTTGCATAAGCACGTATTAAACAGCATGGAGGATAAATCAATCCGGCGTTTGAAGTCTCCTCGCCATCATTAAGCCGACCCGCATTCATTAAAACACACACATTCCACTCAAAGGCACCGCGATTGTCTTCCTTCCCCCGTTGTTTTTGAGTCGCACCTTATTAGGAACTTTTCCTCACATTAAGAGATGAAATAATCGCAAATGCTGTTAGCTTGTTTGTCGTTCTCAGGTGAGTAGCTAATGAGCTAAAAAAAGGTTAGCATGTTTCAACGTAGCAGGTTATTATTATGTTTTACTATAATTATTATTATTTAGAGATAAATGTCAAGCCAGGATTGTTCAAGATGTTTACTCGTGTTGAACCGCTTTGTGAACAGTCTAATTAAAGAAAGCGAAAGTCGCTGTTGTGACAAACTGACCCGTGTAGTAACACAATCCAGCGCAGCGCAGTTCCCAGAATCATAAATAAGGCGCTAAAAGGTTTCAGAACAGTAAAGTGATCTACAGTTCATGTTGTAGTGTAATTAGTGTCACATCTGGTTATTGAAATATCCTAAATAATAGTGTAGTAATTAGTGTTGGTTCAGTGCAGTGGGGTTTTTAAATAACATGTTAGTAATAAACACTGTAACAGGAAACTAATCAACACCATCGGCACCGTCGCCAAGTCACGGATTTCCCTCAAGTGTTTATTCCTCTTATACCACAGCACATTATGTATGAATATGACTGGTATTATTTAATAAAGTTACATTTAATAAAGTGGAGCATCTGTGAAACGTTACTTCCCTCATGACACTACACTTTGTGTCCCATGCTATCGCTTTTCATATTACTGCATTTGTGTCTTATGTTTACACTTTTTTTATGATTAGTGTACTATACCGGTTATGGATCTGCTTTATCTAATGGACATACTGTATTCTTTTAGTGCAGGTGTGCTTTGTATACTGTACTAATGCCTTGTGTACTTTGTTAACATTTGTATGTTTTTTGTACTATGGTTTGTGTCCTCTACTAATGCTTTATGTATTATGCTGTGTTTTTATGCTAATGCATTGTGTACTATACTTTGTGCACTATGCTTATGCTTATGTACTACGCTAATACATTGTGTACTATGCTTGTGCATTGTGTACTACGCTAATACATTGTGTACTATGCTAATGCTTTGTGTACTATACTAATGCATTGTGTACTATGCTAATGCATTGTGTACTACACTAATACACTATGTACTACGCTAATGCATTGTGTACTACGCTAATACATTGTGTACTATGCTAATGCATTGTGTACTATGCCAATGCATTGTGTACTACGCTAATACATTGTGTACTACGCTAATGCACTGTGTACTACGCTAATGCATTGTGTTCTACGCTAATACATTGTGTACTATGCTAATGCACTGTGTACTACGCTAATGCATTGTGTACTACGCTAATACATTGTGTACTATGCTAAAGCATTGTGTACTACGCTAATGCATTGTGTACTACACTAATACACTACGTACTACGCTAATGCATTGTGTACTACACTAATACACTATGTACTATGCTAATGCACTGTGTACTACGCTAATACATTGTGTACTATGCTAATGCATTGTGTACTACGCTAATACATTGTGTACTATGCTAATGCATTGTGTACTATGCTAATGCATTGTGTACTACACTAATACACTACATACTACGCTAATGCATTGTGTACTACGCTAATACACTATGTACTATGCTAATGCATTGTGTACTATGCTAATACATTGTGTACTATGCTAATGCTTTGTGTACTATGCCAATGCATTGTGTACTACGCTAATACATTGTGTACTACGCTAATGCATTGTGTACTACGCTAATACATTGTGTACTATGCTAATGCACTGTGTACTACGCTAATGCATTGTGTACTACGCTAATACATTGTGTACTATGCTTATGCACTGTGTACTACACTAATACACTGTGTACTACGCTAATACATTGTGTACTACGCTAATGCACTGTGTACTACGCTAATACATTGTGTACTATGCTAATACATTGTGTACTATGCTAATACATTGTGTACTATTGCTAATGCTTTGTGTACTATGCTAATACATTGTGTACTATGCTAATGCTTTGTGTACTACGCTAATACATTGTGTACTACACTAATACATTGTGTACTACACTAATACACTGTGTACTATGCTAATGCACCGTGTACTACGCTAATACATTGTGTACTATGCTAATACATTGTGTACTACGCTAATACATTGTGTACTATTGCTAATGCTTTGTGTACTATGCTAATACATTGTGTACTACGCTAA
>JAOVVF010000014.1:15844013-15855649 GCA_028565595.1 Duopalatinus emarginatus | reverse complement strand
TTAAACTTATCTTTATTTTTTTATTGTTATACAAGGTGTCATGAGTGATTTTGTTATTCATAAATTACATAATAATTAATAATTACAAAATTCATTTGTTTTAATTGTTAGTTTACTAGATTTTTTTCCAATCTGTAAAAAAATCCTCAGTTGTTAATACTGTACAAGACAAGAGGACGACAAACTTTCCTAAAATGCCCAGAAGTACTGTTTCTTTTACATATCTACAATATGTAAAACCCTTAAGATTTTAAAGACAACAAAAAAAATAAACTACTCAAAGAACCCTTGCGGAACGCTTATGTTAACAAGGCTCCTCTTGAAACCTCCTTTAAAAAGGAAATCCTTATTTGTTAAGTTATACATTAAAACCATAAGTACTTAAAGAGGACTTTAATAGGACCCGAAGAACCCTGAAGAAACATTTTTAAGATGTTCCTCTCAGAACCTGACAGCGGACTTTCCTTAAAGTTATTACTGACAATAAGTAGTATTCAGGGTAGTTTTATCTCACACTGTAACAGATTTTTCAGCAGCATATCCTTTACATATATATATATATATATATATATATATATATATATATAACTGTAGTATCCACACACATGACTGGAGTGAATGCAGCTCCAACACATATAAAAACTAGTTTCAGTAAAAGAGAGGAAGAAAAATGGAATGAAATATAGAATAGAAATAGAATAAATAAGCAGCTACACTTACTTGGGATTTTTCTTCATGTTAGCCCACAAGCACAGAGTGATGTTATCATCTCTCACCGTCATCTGCAAGTTCCCCGTCTCCCTGTCTGAGCGAGGCCTGGCTGACTGAAAACATCTATCAGGTGTTGCACTGGTACAAAGAAAAATAAATAAATCTCACCGCTACAAACAGCATGTTTACCCTCAGGATCTCCTCAGCAGCCTTCTGGTGTTTGTCATGGATGAGACTCTTTAAAGACTGAAGTGTGTCCTGATACACCTGACTAATCCTGGGTTCAGTCTCCTCATTCGAAACAAGCTCCAGTTCATCTATTAGCTGAACCCAGAAATGCAACCATGTTAAAAGCTTTTATTTTCTTCTAGCTGGAGAAAACTCTTATAAAGTGTCTGGATTCATACTCTCAAGGCCAAAGCACATTGCTGTAGGACAGCCTGGATGTCCATCTCTGGGTCGTCCTTCCATAGGGTGATGAAGGTGTTGATCTCGGGTTGAACAGCGGGGTTTGGACTGCTGTCACAAATCATGTACCGATCCCACTACAGAGACAATGAGCAGGTGGTCATCAAATATCTAATCCTGTTTAATACGATCAAATTAACACTAGCACACTGGGACACCCTAGAGGGCACTTTATCAAATTATATGTATCACTGGGACACCCAAGAGGGCATTTTATCACATTATATATCATTAGGACAATCTTAATGACACTTCATCACATTATGTTTTTTAGGAGAACATTTAAGAAACATTAAAGGGACTTTAAAGGACACTGGTTCATTACTTCAGCTTTCTCCCTGGCTGCAGCTTTCCACATGTTCACTTCTTTCTGGTTTTCCTCCAGTATGAGTCGCAGTTCATTCAGCTCACCCTCTCTGCGCTCCCTGTCCTGTTACAGACGGACACATTAACACAGTCTTGATCTCAGACCGTTTGTAAATCTATGCAGTTGGCAACAAAGTTTGACAAAACATGACCGGACCTTTGACTCGAGCCTCAGTCGTTCTTCCTCTTCCCTTTGTTCTCTCTCCAACCTCTCCTGCTCCTCTCGCTCAGCAATCAGACGAGCTTCCTCTGCCACAGGGGTACATACATTAGTTAACATGCTGAAAGGTGGTCATTAAAGGTGCTGTCTATTCTATTTAAAACCCCTGAAAGTGGATTATTTATTTATAATGTGACCAAGGATATGACGCTAATGAGGAAGACGTCCGGTGATTCATTTCAGATACAACTTCAGAATATTACAGATTACCTACATGGAGGAAAAAGGAGAGAAAGACAGAACATAGAGCTCAGACAACATGCACACAGCATGAGGGTTACTTTAACACACCCTGGTCAAGGAGGGTACTTGACAAAACAACCCCACTGAGTGTCCAGCAGCCAGTGAAGTGCTCTTACTGTATATGATTTTGACTGAAGTGCCCTTGAGCAAGGCACCTAACCCCTAACTACTCCCCAGCACTGGGATATCTTGTCCATTGTTCCTTAGTGTGTGTTTTATTGACGGGTAAGTTGAATGCAAAGGTCAAGATCCTCTGTGTGTGCAAGCAAAGTGGTCAATGAGTGGTTTACTGTCATATTGTCATTCTTTCATTAGTCTGTGTTGCCACTCGTGCTGCTGCATTGTGCACACATTGTAGTTTGGTGTAGAACAGTGCATTAGAGCAGTCCCTCAGATTATAAATGATTAGTGTTGAATGGCAGTTGTACAGCCGTACCCTCCTCTCTGAGTCTCTGTTCATCTTCCTCATTGGTCACCCTCTCCTTCTTGGCCTTGCCTGGCTTGCTCTGTTTCTTCTTGGCAGACTTGATTCAGATAAGGACAAAACGAAAGATGATGGTTGAGTAGATTTTTGTATGTTTAAACAGAGATCTTAGATCAGTGAAATACATTTCCAGAAATAACAAAGAACCAGCACCAGGAAAGAATAAAATCTGACCTGGATTATATCCATTAACGCTAAACCTTCTTTAGAAATAATTCAAATGGTAAGCAGGAAATGGTTTTATTCGTGCCCTCCAACCATGGTGAAGTTCACTTATTTGGTGACCTTGACCTTGTAATCTATTGATTGATCTATTAATTAAGCTCTGTATCTCTGTGGTTATGTTTTAAACCTCCTTGCAGAGGTAGCCAGCTTTGTGGCTTAAATATCCAAAATCAAACAAACAAAAACAGCTACAAACTATGAACAGTCTAACTCTGTATTTCCTGTATATCCAAAATTCCATACTGAACAGTACAACAGTACAATGTAGTGTTCATTAAACAGTATGTGAAAAGTCCCCTGGTAATGGACTACACCAGCTGCTGTTTTGAAGTATGTGAACACAGCACACTGTGGTCCGAAGATCTGTCCCGTAATTCTAATGAAGCTATGAACTAGCACAGGTGACGTTCTGAGCAGCTTTGTGGGGAACGACAAAAACATTTTGACCTTTACTACTACTACTAATGTAATAATAATAATAATAATAATAATAATAATAATAATAATAATAATAAACTAAGTAACAAATATAATAACTCGAATGAGTGGTTGAAATTCTCATAATTAAGAAATTTGTTTGTATATATTATTATATTACACTATATTACATTATATTAATAACATTACATTATATTATATTACATTATACTATATAAATTTATATTATATTACATTATATTATACTTTATTACATTAGCTATATTATAATATAAAGCTCAGATCAGCATATCCTTAATTCACCCTGTTAAATCAACCACGATTTATTAATTAATTTATTTATTTATTAAATCTAGCTGCTGATCAGACAGATTAAATAAATAATTAGTTGGTAGACATTTCTAGCTTGTTAATTCAGGCTAGTTAGTAAAGGGACATTGAGCCACTATTGAGATTATTTTAGCCATCTGAATTGTTTCACTCTGTGAAAATAAAAACTATGTTATATATATATTTATATTTATACATTTTATTAAAGCTAGTATCAGTCATTTAAAACTTTTATCAATATTCTCTTACCATGTTTACGACTGCAGCGGTAGTAGAAGTTAGCGTCTAGTAACCATGGGAACAGTACAGCCGCGTAAACTGGTTGCCAGATTGATTTAATTAGATGAAGTGACCTTTTTAATATTTGCCTTTTTTTATTACTTATACTAGTTTATATACTCATGTTATTTTATTTTGTATTATTTACGTTTTACTGTTTCGGACATTATTTGATTCTTTTAGGTAGTACTTAAGCAGTGCCAGCGAGCTCCTCACAATACAATAGAACGGGGTTCTACACAATCTGGCAACACGGTAGTCTCGCAATTCTTCGCTCTAAACGCAAGATGGCGGCGTCTAATAGTTCAAACACGAGCAGTCGTCGTGTAACAGCTGAGGGAGGAAGAGCTGACTGAAATAAAGTGTTCAAAACCAAACAGCTCCCTTTAGAACTCATGAAAATGAGCCTGTATAAATGTATATTAAATTCACACGCTATAAATATATAAATAAACACACATTAAGTGATATTTTGAGCCCAAACTCACAGATCCAGTCTATTGTTTTTTTTATGAATTAAACTTCATTACATTTAATTCTTCTTCAGTCAACACTTTATCCTGGTCAGAGATGAGGTGGATCTGGAGTCTGTCCTGGGAATAACCCGTCACACACATCCACACAGACATTCACTTTACAGTGCATTTAATTACAGCCACTCCAAATATGACATGTTTTTGATACATGGGAGGAAACCCGAGAACCCAGAGGAAGCCCTCACAGACATGGAGAACATTCTATACTTTACACAGACAGAAACATGAGCTCGGGTTCTGTAATGTAGAAAAACGTAATGGTCAGTCATTATATTATCCACTTAGTCCATCAGGGTTTGTCCGGAGCCCACCCGGAATCACTGTGCGACGGCAGGAATACCCCCTGGACAGGGTGCCACTCCATCACCAGGCACCACACTCACACCCGTTTCCTCACACTCACACTTAGGGCTAATTTAGCATATCCAATTAGTCTACCGTGTGTGTTTTTTAGAAGATGGGAGGAAATCAGAGGCCCCCGCAAAAACCCACACGGACACAGAGAACACAGTAACACCTCTCAGAGGCTCAAACACACAACCCCAGAACCCTGGAGCTGGGTAGAACCTGTGATGTCAGTAACACCTTAAATTAAATTAATTCATCTTCAGACCTTCAGTGCTCAAATCCAGCAATGTCACTGTAACATACACCGATCAACAGTAATGTTAAAACCTCTGACAGATGAAGTAAACCCCAGTATGTATTTCATTACAATGGCAGCTGTCAAGCATGGGATATATTAGGCAGCAAGTGAACAGTTCTCAAAGTTGACGTGTTGGAAGTAGGAAAAATGGGCAAGTATAAGGATCTGCATGACTTTGACAAGGCCCAAATTGTCATGTCTGGATGACTGGCTCAGATCATCTCCAAAACAGCGGGTTTTGTGGGGTGTCCACAGTATGCAGTGGTTAGTACCAATTAAAAGTAGCCCAAGGAAGGACAACCAGTGAACCTGTGACAGGGAATGGGCATCCCAGGCTTATTGATGTGGGTGGGGACCTAAGGCTAGACCATCCGGTCCGATCCTATGTGTCAGAACATATAGTGCATCACAGCAAGCTGTGTACAGGGCTCTGTGTTCATACCGCCCACTGTTGAAAAGTGCCTACAATGGGCCTACAAACAGAACCAGACCATGGAGCAATGGTAGAAGATCACTTGCCACCAGGATACAATAGCGTCCAATAATTTCAGTGATCTTGTTCAGCAGGAGATATGAAATCACCTAAACAATGAAGTGTAGCTTCCCCTGTGCCAGCAATACAGTGCTGACCAAGACATGGACTCCACAAGTCCTCTGACGGTGTGTTTTATTATTTGACACCAAGACATTAGCAGTAGATGCTTAAAGTCCTGTAAAATGTGAGGTGGGACATCTATGAATTGAACTTGTTAGTCCAGCATATCACACAGTTGTCCTTCCTTGGACCACTTTTGGTGCATACTGAGAATGTCCCACAAGACCTGCTGTTTTGGGAATTCTCTGTCCCAGATGTCTAGCCATCATAGTTTGGCCGTTGTCAGATTCACACAGATCCTTACCTTTTTCCGTTTTTTCTGCTTATAACACATCAGACTGTTCACTTGCTGCCTGATATAGTACACCTCTTGACTGGTGCCATTGTAACAACTTCACCAGTCAGCGTTTAAAAATGTGGCATCACATGTGATGTAATATTAAGGTGAGGACCAGTTTAGTAAAGCACATATAGGTTTGTAGACAGTATCTAGAGGAAGCCATTAGGTTGTGGTTAACGAACGGACCCTGATTTGATCCCCCGTACTGACAAGATGTGACTGAAGTGCACCTAACCCCTAACTGCCCTCCGGGTGGTGTGGATAGGGGTTGCCCATCGCTCTGGGCAAGTGTGTTCACTGCCACCTAGTGTGTGTGTTTCACTGCATGGGTAAGGGTAAATTCCACTAATAGTAGTCATTAATTAAAAATTCCAGCTCTTTCCTTATTGCATTACTGGTTCTCATTTAATGGGGTTTCATAACGCACTCTGAAATGGAGACCTAAAAACTAGGATTAATGGCAAACTAAAGAGAAGAAGAGTGCAGCCTGTACTCTGTGAGCTGTATTTGTCTGTAATAAGCAAATGTCCTGATACGTGTAATGATTTTTTAAATGTATATTTTGACTGTATGTAATAATGTGCGTAATAAATATAATTACGGACTTGCCAAGTAACACAGTAGCCTCAAGAAATGGGAGAGGAAAAGAAATCAAATCTGAACCTGAATGAGGCCGAATTCAGCTCGCGCAGGGAACGGATCACGTTTTTAAACAGCAGCAGCAGCAGCAGTTTATTGATTTATATGGGGCCGTAATTGCTTCAGCGTGTTCTGGATGACTCCCCCATAATTGAGGCCTGGCAAAAGCGTGGCTCCTTGGACACAGCCAGACAGCGGGTAGAGAGAGGCACCCCACCCACTTACCTCGTGCCAGGCAGCGGGGAGAAGAACCCCGATCCCACCGCCGGCTTCGGTAATGACTGAACTTCAAACGCTAACGTGGCTGAAGATGCGGTTAAAACGATGCTACGTGCACAGTGGTTGCTCCTCCTGACTTGTATGACGCTTAGTATTTCATAGTGCTGAAAATTCAGAAGTTGAAGTGCATGCTTTGGCAGAGTATCATATCACTTCTTCAGTATGTGCTTGGTTCTGCTCTATTCTGTCCATTAGTTGGTTTCACTTCATTTGTGTCAGTTTGACGTTTAGCGTCCAAATAGCAAATATTAGCTCAACCTTTCACACAAAGCCATGATTCATCTGTGATTTGTACTTTAAGCTGGTCAGAATCCCAAACGTTCCCCTCTGTTTTCAGTTTTCCATACGTACAGCAATTGGAAACAATAATTTCTCATAAGACGTTCGTGAAACCCCAGTGAAAGCCTGGTTAAATCCTTTTTTTGGGCTGTACAAGTTGACATTGGCATCGTCTGGTCTCCATGAACAGGTCAAGCTGTTTCATTTTGATTTCAGATTTCAAACTACATTATTAATCCACTGGTTTAATTCTGGTCTTCAGGATTCTCATCTATCTATAAATTAAGCAGGTGGATATTAAGAACGTAGCTGCAGTTTGGCCCCGGGCGCTGTAAACCATTTAACATTTAACACCATGATTCACCTAAATGGGATCCACAGACCGTCTTTGTGTCTATTATGTAAGTCTTTTACCAGTTTCCAGTCAAGCTTCATTAGGATGAATCAGAAGTTAATTTGGAGAGCTTCTAATGTGGAAAGCGAGCATGATCATCAATCAGGAGTGGGCGTTTTTGTGTGCCTGTGTGTTTGCTTACTGTATTGACCCCCTGTTACTGAGGCAACATTGAATATTAACACGCAAACCCGCTCTCGAGCAATATGAGTCATAACGCACCTTGAGTGCTTCCATCTGAGCACACCTTTGGACGTGAGATGAAATGCTTGCCCCCCTATTTAGAGTGAAACGATTCTTACGTGTATAGCCTGATTGGTTTTTACAACAGAATGGCGGGTTGTCTAGTCAGACCAATTTAAAACAATGGGATGAGCCAGTCTTGTGGATCAGTAGAGGTTTTGTTACACTTAACACAGGACATATTGCTTGTAGTTTCTCTCCCTTTTTTTGTAGCAACTCAACTCAGTTTTCTTTATACAGCACTTTTAACAGTGAACATTGTCCCAAAAACAGCTTTATAGAAATATAAAGTCTGAATTTTACATTTTGATCGATTTTACCCCTGGAGGTGACAGTGCAAAGAAAAACTCCCTGAGAGGAAAAACAGTGAGAGGAACCAGACAAGGGACCCCATCCTCATTCGAGTGAAACTGATACTGTGATTATAAACAATCCCTATAGAGTAAATCGTTACAATCCTCGTCTTCCTATGATGACCTTTGTAACAATCGCAGTGTCCAAATCCGAGTTCATGGTTTCTCAGTCCATCATGGTAATCCCGAGACTGTCTATGTGGGTTCATCCTCAGCAACAGTGAGTTAATGAGACAGAAGTAGGGTATCAGGGTGGATCAGGCAGGTCTGGTGAGCCGACACGGTCGGGAATCAGGATCACTGGTGTCTCCTGGAGCCTCAGTCGTAGAGCATCTAGCTGAACCAAGTGGAAGGTAAATGGTGTGCTGTATACAGGTGTACTGTTTCCATGTAATGGTTAGAGAACAGCAAAAATTGGTATCCTGCACCAATGATGGACACATTGAGTTGGGTAATTAATCACAAGGTCAGGAGTTCAAGCCCGCAGCACTGTAGAGCCTTGAGCAAGTCCCTTCACTACACACTAGTAATTCTTGTACAGTCGTCCCTCACTATATCACCATTCACTTATTGTGGCTTCACTGTATCTGTATATTTTTTTAAGAATATATCAAATTCTGTACCGCAGAGTTTTTGCTGTATTACAGGATTTTGTATATAAGTATTTATAAAATGTTTATGATTTTATTTATTTTTGCCAAAAAAAAATTAAACAATATAAAAAATATATAGCAAATGTTAATTCAAACATATTATAAGAGTATTACATCAGAATAAAATACAGTATGTACAGGTATTTTATCAGCGGATGAATACCGTACTGTACACAATGGCAACGCTGTACTGTGGCTACCACCGCTTACGCAAGTTTGCCAAGGTGATACTAAAGTATGTATTTAGCACAGGCTCATCTACACCAGTTTTTCTGTCACTTCACTGTATTAAATCTCCAGGTTAGAGAAAATCCGGTGGTGCAGAAGTCTTTTTATGTTTCTTATGTATGTACTATTTTCCAGTTAAGCTACAGAGATGTAAGATGAATCACACAAACAGAGAGATTAAAGTGTCCTATTGCTCAAATCCCCCCCGGAAAGCTAATGTGGTATTGATGTGAGAAGATCCAGCATGGTGTCCGATATGAAAAACGGACATGTCTTCCATGGGTTTCAGATGTCTATGCAAGATTTATGAAGAGGAAAGGGACAGTCTGGAGGCTAACGCTACTGGTCTGTGTCCTGAAGATGAAGTGAGTATGCTAAGTGAGGAATTATAATTCACTGTAAACCAGGGTGATGTGTGTTTGGTGGATCTGTTAAAGGTTGGAAAGATTTCACACTGAAGCATACCAGAAGGACTGACCCTCATTCTCAGCCACTGCTCAATAGTCTGAGAGAGAGAGAGAGAGAGAGAGAGAGAGAAAGAAGGAGGGAGAGACAGAGTGAGAGAGAGAGACAGAGAGATGGAGAGAGAAAGAGAGAGAAAGAGAAGGAGAGAGAGAAGAAGGGAGAGAGAGAGATAAGGAGAGAGAGAGAGAAGGAGGCAGAGACACACAGAGAGATAGATAGATAGAGAGAGAGAGAGAGAGAGAGAAGGAAAGAGAGGGAGACAGAGAAAGAGAGAGAGAGAGAGAAGGAGGGAGAGATAGAGTGAGAGAGAGACAGAGAGATGAAGAGAGAAAGAGAGAATGAGAAGGAGAGAGAGAGAGAAGGAGGGAGAGAGAGAGAGATAAGGAGAGAGAGACAGAGAGAGAAGGAGGGAGAGACACACAGAGATAGATAGATAGATAGATAGATAGATAGATAGATAGATAGATAGACAAGGAGAGAGAGGGAGACAGAGAGAGAGAGAGAGAGAGAGAGAAAGAGACAAGGAGAGAGAGGGAGACAGAGAGAGAAAGAGAGAGAGAAGGAGAGAAGACGCAGCCACTTATCCTGGTCAGTGGGTTCACGGCGAGAGTCTCCCCTGGGAGGGAGAACACACAGACGGTTAGAGCACAGTGGAGAGAGGAAGGTCAGGTCACACATACCGATCGAACACAGACAGACACTCGAGTCGCCGGCTAGACTACAGCCCAGCTTTAATGCACGATCCGGGTGCCAGACACCTGCGAGAACCCGCTACGGCTTTTAATCCATACAGAAAATACCGCAGCAAGATCTGCATCTCCATATCGTGATTCCAATAACTATATAAAAAAAACAGACTCTCAGCATCTAAAACAGGTTCTACACGGAGCCAACGCAGATCAGACCAAGTAGAACCCATGTCAGATGCTACGAATCTGTTTTTATTGTTTTATGCGTCTTATAATAAATAGGATAGACTTTAGGGTCAGGACCAAGTAGAACCTTTTTAAGAAGCTAAGAACCCTTGTTAATCCCTACATAATGTGGGGTAATTGCTAATTGTATTGGTAAAATAAAAAAAAAAACCTTATTGGTTAAAACATGTGCACTTGTGAATCTAGAACCCTTCAAGAACCACAAAGGGTTATTACTGTAATACTGTAGGGTTCTATGTAGAAGTCTTCTTCTTAATGGAACAAACACAAGGAACACTTTTTTTCCTAATGGGGCACTAATGTGGAAACAGTCTTCCGGGTTCTATTTATCTATCTATTACATGGACACATGTAGGGTTCTAAAGGTGTACTAAGGTGAACAGTACTTACCTTTACTTATCCAGAGAACCTTCTGGAAACCCATGAACGGTTCCTTTTCTAGAACATCTGATTCCTTCAGATGGTAAAGGGGTTCAAGTGTTTTGAAGAGACTTCACCTGCTGCTGTAGGGTTCTGTGTAGCTGTAGAACTCTACAATATAATCTATGATTATGTTTCAAGTATCCAAAACACCGTTTGGGAACCTGTAAATGGTTCCTTTGTTGGGAATGTAGGAAACAAGGGATGGTTAAGAGGTTCTGGAGTTCTAAGGTGACTTTACCCACTGTTGTAGGGTTCTACCCTGAATCTGTAATAGTTCTCCCTGAAGTATTGCCACAGACGCACGCTGGACTCATGATTAGAACCTGATTTATAGTTCAGGATGAGTCTGAATGTGTTCTAATAATGAGTGTTTTGTGTATCTGTGTGTCTGTCAGTTCTCATCACCTGTTCTTGTCTGATTTTCTGACATCACGCTCAGGGATGTTTTTAGCTCCACAAACACACAGTGAAGAACACAGTGTACAGATGTTCGGAGCAGAACCCAGTGAAGTGAAGCTTTCACTCCGTCAGTGTTTGTCTGACTCACACCTGACTTCATGTTCTTCACGCTCCGTGTGCTGGAGGAGAGAAAGTCACACTGACCCACTTCTGCTTAAGACTTCGTCTGTTTGGGTTTTTATTTGTTTATTTTTGAAAAAAAGAGAGAAAGGGAAAGAAATGGAAAAAAGGAAGAATGACAAGTATGGAGGAATGGAGATAAATAAGGAAATTATGTAAGAGGGGAGGATAATTAGGAATGAGGTAATAAGTGTGAATGGGATGGAAAGAAAGAAAGAAAGAAAGAAAGAAAGAAAGAAAGAAAGAAAGAAAGAAAGAAAGAAAGAAAGAATAAGGTCAGGTAGA
>JAOVVF010000014.1:15823026-15834902 GCA_028565595.1 Duopalatinus emarginatus | reverse complement strand
ATACATGTACATATACATATACACATACATATAAATATACACATACATATACACATACACATACATATACATATACACATACACATACATATGCATATACACATACATGTACATATAGACATACATATACACATACACATACGCATACATATACACATACACGTACATATACATATACACATACACATACACATACATAAACACATACATATACATGTACATAAACATATACACATAAATACATATACATAAACATATAATATACATAGCAACTTCGATCACATATGCGATCCGATAATATAGCTCTACTATAGTGTAAGTCTATTTAAATAACTTTTACCTCTGTATTATTGAATAAGTGCTGACCTTCATTGTGCACACATATCGAGATAACCGAACACCACGACGCTGTGTAGAAACCTGAGCTCGATTGGTCTGGATGATCTATCAGGATCAGAGATGAATGCTGACAGAGAAATGAAGTGCAGCCGCAATACTTTCACAGTACGACACAGCCCCACGCTCCAAGCGCAGTTTGGCTTGGGCTCAGTTCGAAGCGAAAGCAGAGAGGAAACCACCGTAGCGCTGAACATTTTTCCAACAGAGAACACGGAGCACCCCAGCAAGACCTTTTTGCCTCCCTTCCAATAGTTAAATCATGCTCTGAAATGAGCCCCTAAAGCATTTTTATGTGGAGAACATGGAGGCACGAGGTGTTCTCCCATTCAGAGAGACGCGCTGGAGCCTGGAGAGGTTCATAAAGTTAAAGATGCAAGAAATAATGTGTGTCGTGTAGTGAACGGAGGGTAGCTGCTTTTATAACTGACAATAAATAAGAGGAAATGTGTCTCGCTGTCTAGCAGACTACAGGCAAAATATCCAAATCTAAGATCATGATGTTTAAGGATGAAAATAAAGAGCTGCCCGATGCACCGATTCCAATACAGTGTTTATTTACTTATACGTACAGCTGATCCAGTAGCCTGTGATATTATTTAACAGAAAAACTGCTGCACCAGTCTAATACATTGTTGGTAGGTCCCCCACAGGGCATGGACTCTACTGACCTGTGAAAAAATATCCTGTAGGTAATGAACACCAGACTTTCTGCAGAACGCTCCACAATTCGGTTGTATTCTGAGGTGTTGGATTTCTGTGTTCCGCAGCGCGTTGCATGGCATCGAAGATGCGTTTAATAATGTCGAGATCTGATAAGAACCAAAACCCGAAGAACCCCAAACTCAGATGCGTGTCCCTCTGACCATAATTTGCCGTCTCTAGATGTGTGTGGTGTCCTGTTAGAGGAGGACAAACCCATCAGGACAGGACATGAACTGGTGGAACTTGTCAGAAATGAGACACACACAGTGTTCAACTGTCAGTGATGTCTGTAGATGTCCCAGGGGTCCTGTACAAACCTCACACCATTATGGAGGCACCATCAGAATATGTATTTTTGCATAGGCTCATCTTTCTGGCACTGTGTATTGTGTATACACTGTGTATACCTACACAGGTATTGAGTCTTTTTGTCCGCCTGGTGACATGAAAGACATCTTATATGCTAGGAAAAAGGAAAGCATGGTAAGTTACAGTAGTGCCCAAGTCAGGTGTCTATCAGTGAATAGTTGACCAAATGTAACAAACTCAATAATGAATTTCCTGCTTTACATGTGTAATGTTTTCCTATATATCAGGGGATTGTTCATAATTGTCCCAGTTTCCTTTTGAGCCTGGTCCCTCTCAATGTTTCTTCCTCTTGTTGTCTCAGGGAGTTTTTCTTTGCCACCGTCATGTTCAGATTGCTTTGGACTGAAGTTGCTTTGGGCCAATATCGTTTGTTTCATTGTCTATTGTTAAAAGCAATGTATAAATAAAACTGAATTGAACCGAACCGAACATGGGTTCAGGTGACCAAGTGACAAAGTGTCAAGCTTTACGATTTTAAACGATAACATCAAGCAACAAATTAAACAAATACAATCACGACAAGCGACGTTTGAGTTAGTACATAGGTCCACTAATGATGCAATCAACAATCAACCACGACTGTTCCCGCTGACTGTTTTCAACAGATAAAATTGAAAGTAAATCCTTACGACCTTAGAAAAGTTTTTAATTTGTCCAGCGAGATAAATAGATTGTGAAAAGAAAGAGGCAGAGATTGTTGCGGTTTGTTCAGTTAGCTTGCTTTGCTAGTTTTCCAATAAAGCTAGTACTACATAGCAACCAAATTCTACACTGATTTATTGCGATATTTCAGTTATGGTTAGTTAGTTATATGTTATACATTTTGCATAACATTGAACAGGCCACACCCACAACAAAGAAAGTTGTAAGTCCGTCTAGCAAGTTGTCACTTGCTGATGGGATGAAACTCGAAAACGTGAAACATGAAATTCGCTTAGCATGTGTATTACACCTAGGGGGCGCTAATTGAAATGAACAAAAATGACTAATTTCTAAACATAACTTAAAACTTGAACTTTTCGAGGGGATTTTATACCAGTACAAAGTGCAGGAATTCAACTTTGAAGTTTTTTCCGTTGTGCATTCAGTTAATCTTGTGGGTGTGACCCAAATTCTCTTTAAGAACAAGATAAGAATTGTTATAATAGAGTGTGAAAAACTGCTAGTAGACCCTTTTGAAGTCGATCTTATCTTGAGTACGTTATGTTTTAAGTTATGTTTAGAAATGATTACAGATGATTTCACTATAAAATAATAATAATAATAATAATCTGGAAATCCTAACAGCTAGCGGTACGTGTGCGCTAATAAAAACCAAATGCTAACGATTTCCCGAGTTCAGCACTGGTGAGAAATTTTTTGCTGATGGAGCGGATGAGGTGCGAACGTCTCGGACCACCACTCTGACATACGGCTTTGCGTTGTGACAAATGTATATACGCTGGCACTGACCAGATTCATTTCACACACGTTGTGTTAAAAGTAAGTCAAACCTGAATGGAGCTCGAACTGAGACGGAAAGTTACTTTTCCTGTCAACAGCCACGGGACTGTTCAGTGGTCAAAAAAGAGGAGTTGGCCAGATCCTTTATGGCCTTTCGGTGACCGAGGTTTTTTTTTTCTGTGAATGGAATCCAAAGCAAACACATTTACGGTAATCTGAACTTTCTGTGAAACTGTTGCATCATTACCGCATGCTGAAAGTGGAATAGGACTGGCTGGGTACAGCGCATAAACTCAGAGGTTTGAGTTGTTAAGTGGAAATTATTAGGACACTGCATGTTCATTTTTATTACACAGGAAAGATTATTTTAGTAATCAGCTAATCTGGGCGTTAGATTATAGACTCTTTTTCCAGCTTTTTCCAAAGCAAGCCAACAGACAATTTCTGGCAGTTGTGGGATTTGAACTCATAACCTTCTGGTCACTACCACAGAGCCATAACCACTGAACCACCACAGCCAGATCAAATAGCTGTGCCACGTTGCTGCTAACAACTATCTGACTTTGTTCTTTTTTTATTATCGTTAACAAATCCAGAGTTTAGTTCTAGGTCACTTTCACACTTGTGTGTTTTGTGGTCGTTCTCTCCAAGAGTTCGGTAACCTTAATGAAGTGTGAGTCTGGGAGAGATCCAGAGCACCGATCACTGTTCCTTCACAAAGTGACGGTTTGGGCCTCACTATAACCGAACCATGGTGTGTGGAAGCCTTGCGCTGTCTGCGCTGAGTGTCAAGTAACGTGATCGGATTATCTTGTCACGTTACTTCCTGTACGCTTGACTATTCCACTAAGACATGTCGTTATGAGCCCCGCCCACAAATGAGCCAAGTATCACTCCTGAGTGTGGACTTGAATCATCAAAGCAGGTGTGGAAATGCCCTTACAATGATAACATGTATTACACTGACGTGCCAGAAAAACTGGTATACCAGGAGTAGGACTGCAGAAATATGACAGGACATGGACTGCACAAGTTTGTGGAAACATTCTGTACTCAATGAAAAGCATATGTCCTGCAAAACAGTCCACAATTCTGTTAGAAGAGGACAAACTCGTCAGAATGAATACAGGACATGAACAGGTGGACCTCATCAGCAAAGAGACACACATAGTGTTGACCTGTCAGAGATGTCTGTAGATGTACCAGGGGTACCATGGAATGGCAGATAAGCAACCCCCACACCATTATGGAGCTTCCATATATATATTACTGACTATGAAACCAGTGACATGCATAGGTGGCATCATTATGCATTTTACAAAGGCTCATCTGTACCAGTTTTTCCGACACTTCAGTGCAAATAGTTGTCCAGATGTTAGCTAATAGGCACCCGCCTTCACATACGTGACTGGTAGCTGATTGAAGAGAAAGAAAAACACACTTAGAAAAGCATAACACTCTTTTTGGTCGTATTTTTTAAAGTTTGTCAATTGAAGCCTATGTAGAACCACAATCATTATCTCTAGAGAACCCATTTAGGAAAATATCCTAATGATCCTTCTTCAAATCAGTTCTTCAAATCCATTGAAGAACCGATTCATGATCCTTTAAAGAACTCTCAAAAATTGTACCAAGGACCAGGACCAACAGGTACTACCATGTGGAAAAAGCAATAAGCAATCATTTGGAGTTTCTACCACATACCTCAGTGGTTCTTCAAAGGTTCTTTAGCTGATTTTTAGATGATTCGCTTCAAAAACAGGTACAGTTTGGATATTCTGGTTGATTTCTAACAGGAGAACACTGTCCTACGGGGTTATTAGCATTATCCCTTCCTGATCCCTTCAAGAGCCCTTGAAGAGAGAATTGAGTACTTTATAATTTTAATAGAGTTTAGCTCTTGTAACAGGTTACAGGTTCTAGGTATTAAGCAGAGGTTTGTACCACAAACTTAATCATGTAATACATAAACTCGAAGAAGGGTTCATTGGGTAGTTTTAGCTTCCAAAAATGCAGAGTAATAGATTTTCTGATAGGAAAACAACTGGGTAGGCTTGTGCACGGAATCTGTAAGGGTTCCTTCAAAGGGGCCCTCCATACAACCATCCAGTGTTCTAAAATGTCAAGACTCTCTAATTGTTAACAGCTAAATGTAGGACAGAAACAAGGTTATGTTAACGTTAGCTAGAGACGAAGAGTGCTCGCTAAGAGCGCCTGGGTGTCTGTTTCTTTGCCAAGGCAGTAATAATGAAGCAAGCTCAGAAAGTCCATTTCACATTTCCAGTCTGAAGTGTTTCCTGCAGAAGGAAACGGATTCATAATACATAATAAATTCATGAGATCTCCCTCACTGAAGTGAACTTACTGTACACGACTAATGATGCATTCCTGTTTTTTTTTTCCCTGAGTGGAAATTTCCATCTCTGCTGTAAAACCTTTATCTGGGAAGTAAAAGGAAAAATGTCAAGAAGAAGAAGAAGAAGAAGAAGAAGAAGAAGAAGAAGAAGAAGAAGAAGAAGGCAGTGGCAGTGAAAAGCAGTGTCCGTAATCATCACTGAGCTAAGCTAACTGCTGAGATGAGAGTATGAACATAAAAAGTAAGCCGTGACGTGTAGCACCCCCCAACCCAGCCACCTTTTTTTCTAGGCTTGCGTGCTAATCATTGGAAGCAGCTGTAGAAGCAGCAAATCAACAAAATTCACACACACACATACACACACACACGGCTCTCATCCCAGAGCAGTGAAGGATTAGGAGGGATTACAGGATGATTAGGATGTTCTCCCTAGCCGGACTCATGCAGAAGGCACACATAAAAGCCTCTTGGGTGCATTTCAGAGTTGTGATGAAAGAGTGAACACAAAGGTCATCAGACATGATTTCAACCCAAGACTTCATTCAGGTTATAGAAAATAAACCAGGCCACTGGGGTACTCGTGCAACTAAAATCACAAAGGGTGTTTCACAGCTTTCGTACCTGCACCTGACTGTTACGAACCCTGATAAGTACGATACTATGACTTATGTCTATGCATAACATAGCGTGTGGCACCAATTAGATGCTTGATAGAATATATCAGTCTCTCAGTAGGGTGGGGGTTCAGTAGGGTTGGTGTTGGGGGGGGGGCACTGTTTCCCAGTGGGGTGGGTGTGTATGAGGTGTGTCATCGTTAGCATCGTTAGCGTGGGGGGTGTGGGGGGTGGGGTCAAAAGGTTGGGATAGGGTTGGGGCATGCTCACTGTCTGTCAGTTGGGCTGGGGAGCCAACTGTTTCCCAGTGGGGTGGGTATGTCATCCACTGTCTCTCAGTATGGTGGGGGGTCAGTAGGGTTAGGGTTACAAACTTTCTCCCAGTGTATGTGGGGGGTTGCCCACTGTCGTGTTGTCTGCCATCTTTCAGTAAGGTGGAGGGGTCAGTAGAGTGGAGGGGTTAGTAGGGTGGGTGGGGCTTATGGATTGTAGAGTGTGTTATAAATGGTCTTTCAGTGGGGTGGGTGTGTATGGGGTATGTTACCCACTGTCTCTCAGTAGTGCTTGTGGGGGTGGGGTGGGGTGGGGTGGGGTGTGTTACCCAATGTCTCCAACTGGGGTGGGTGGTATGTGTTGTGTTTGTCCATTGTGTTTCAGTAAGGTGAAACGGGTCAGAAGGGTGAAGGGCCAGTAGGGTGGGCTGTATGTCACTCAGTAGTGTGTGTGGGGGTTTGGGGTGTGTTACTTAATGTCTCGGTAACAGAATATTAGGGGGGGTTATTGGGCATGTTACCCACTGTGTCTCTCAGTAGTGTGGGGTTTGTCAGGGTGGTGTTATCAGAAAGATTGGAGAGCTATAGGTCGCGTTACCTGCTTTCTCTCAGGTAGATATATATTTACCTTTATTCATGGCGACTTTACCGAATGGACAGTCACATATCAGTGGTGTTCGTGGATTTCCTGAGAAGCTTCACGTCTTCTTTGCTGTGTCAGATGGTACTTTAAGAGTCTCTATAATATCTGAAGTGCATAACAAATACTAAGCCAACAGAAAGCGCAAAGAATTTGGTTTGGCTGTAGGTGATTGTCATGCCAGTGATGAGGTTGTTTCCAGGGCTTGTGGTCCCCAGTGCTTCGTAAACACTCTGACACGACTCAATCAGCGACTGCTTCTGGAGTCTAGAAGTTTTTTTTTTTTAGTAACCACAGTGAGGCAGTAAAAGTCAGCTCCCAAAAGTGCCACTCTGGAAGACGTTGCTGTTTGCTGAGCTCCCTGGAGAAGCAGGAGTCATGCACAGTCAGCCGAACGTTCGGCCTACTGCACGTTGGCCACCGGCCAATTGAGAAGCGTGAAAACGCTCGACTGATGTATGAAATGCTCTGGCGATGGAGCGGATTTCACAAATCGTACAGAAAACGTCTGGCAAGTTCAAGCCAAGCCAAATCCCATTGTAGGTCGGCTGCACAGGAGCACTGCTAATCTGGAAGACTGAAAGCCTGCACATATCTTCTCAAGCTGCTCAGTGTTCTTGGAGAGGATCACAAACCACCCGAGTAACACATGCCTTTGATTGACTGCTACAATGGTTACAATGAATCAGCAACCCGACTTCATGCAACACATCTGGAACACCAGTGTGATTTTCAGCACTGGTGTTCCAGCTCTCTTGTGTAGAAGGGCTTCACCTTCAGTGTTTTATCTCCATCGTTTTGGTGTTTTCGATAAGCTCACATGCTTCAATAGTTTAGCCAACTATCAAGAATAAACTGTGTGAGTTCTCCTGATGGTTCTCCAGGACCAGGATGGAGAAACAGCAATCCTGCTCTAAACAAAATGCATGATATTAATGGTTAAATGTGAATAAAAAATCAATGTGCAACCCTCTGGATGTTAAGAATTGAGCTAAGCAGGCACTGAAATCAGTCAACCACTCCTTACTACACCAGGTAGCTACACAGAAAATATCACCAAAGCAACAATATTTTTTACTCTGTATATATGGACGTCCCTGTGAACGAGTTACTATGGAAGTACAATATGTACTACAGTCAGAGCTGCTGTTCTAAAAATTAAAACAGAAAAGCACTTTTGTCTAAAGCTAGTCCTTTGTCCTTTGTGCTTTGGTTGTCATTTTTGGGAAATCTTTAGGAAACTAAGAACCCTTAATTATCCAACTATCCAGTAAACCCTTGAAGAACCCTTAATAGAGTCAGAACCAAGATACTGTAGCTAAATACCTGAACAATTCTAGATATTAACTCTGTAAATACATGGTACATTATACATATGCTAATTATTTTCTTCTAAACACTCAGAACCTCACCAGAGGTTTACTCTTAAACAGATACAACCATTTTTGTACTAGAACAACTCTTTGGTTCTTCTGCCCCTTAAGATACCCTTAAAAAGACATGTAGAAACCCAAAGCAGTCATTTCTTCGTTTCTATTTCCAAGTAGAATCCCTTTAAGAGACTACAAAGCCTTGAATCCATCCATGTGAACCTATGAAGAACAACCACAGTATCAAGAGGTTGGTGTGGTACAGTGGTAACACCATTGTCTCCCATGTGAGAGACCTGGGTTTGATTCTCGGTTTGGGCAGCCAGTCTGTGCTACACCAATAAGAGTCCTTGGGCAAGACTCCTAACTCTATGTTGGCCTACCTGTAATACTAATAATCTTGTAAGTTGCTCTGGATAAAAGCGTCTATATTATGCAATTAGCATTAATTCGGAATTTCTACCACATACCCTAATGGTTCTTTAGGGGATCATTGTATAATTCAAGTCTCTTTGCTTTGAAAGAAGAGGGGTTTGATTTTCTTTTAGAATCTTTTTGGGAGACTAAAAAGCCTTGAACTTATCAACCTTTGAACCCTTGAAGAATCTGGAGTCTGTGCCTTTCTAATACCAAATACCTAATAGGTTCTTTAAGGGTTGTACCGGTGTTCTATAAGGGATCTTTAAGGCTTTCTTGTAGAATTCCTAAAAGACTCTTAAAAGGATTCTACTCAGAACCAGACCTAAACTCTTTAAGGTGTCCCACACAGGGATGAATGAACAGTTGAAATTGATCATGACTAAATCAGGGGGTAAGTGGAACAATACAGTTGTTAGCATTAACTAGGAGAATTCAAAGTATTGAACCCTTCTAACCCCTAAAAAACCCTGTTTTTCTCACAGCGCATGCTCTAACCCAAACAACCGATTCCATCTGCTATGTTTCGCATCTATAGCTGAGTTTACTCCACTGCCTTGCAGCCTTATTTAATCAAGCAGCATGCAATCCATACAAGACTTCTTCTAAAAAGAAAATTTAAATCTTGGGTTAATAAAAAAAAAAAGTGAAAGGAACACACACACAAAAGAAGTCTAATAAGGGCCACATGTCGGCAACTGAAAACGAGAAAAACATCAAAACAGTTTCATCCAACCATATTGTGTGTCATTACTTCAATCGACTATGATTATAAGCATAAAAGGTTGTTTACTCGTTTTTGTTTATGATGCTTCAGCATTGGCAGGGAAAAACAGCGGATGTTAATTTGAGAGGCCTTTCTTCCTTTTTTTTCTTTTTCTTTTTTTTTTTTTTTTTTGGAAAATTATCCAGAAAGCAAATCTGCTGTCTTCTGACAACCTGTGTGAATGTGTAATCACAAGCTTGGGCTTCAATTCTCCTTCTTTCGCACGCAAACAGCATCCTTAGCGAGATTTCTTTTAATATAATCCTCAAGAATACGTTGCTGTGAAAACACGCCTGGTGTGCTGGAACGTTCCGGACGTTAAGGCGGACATAGGGTTGTATGATTTTATGATCCGAGTTGCTTTAGTCTTTTTTTAACGAGGCCGAACACACAAACATCCGTCTAATTATAGGGAAATCCGTGCATATAAACGACTGAGGGAACCAAGGAAACGGAAACGCAGCTAGATACTGCAAGTAAACACATGCACACAAGTCATGAAAAACAATATGACTGACTGCAGACAGCGAAGGGGGTGGAGCAGGGCAAGAGGACCAGTAGGAATAGCTAGGAGTGTTGAGTAGAAAAGTTTGCACCATGGTATTTAAACCTAATCAAAAGACAATTTGTCTACAGAGTAAATTGTGACACTTGTACAGGCCAATAATCATCGTCATTAAGCAGAGTTACTGTTACCACACATCAGGTCTTTTATTCCGTTTATAAACTTGAAAGTGAACTATTTGCCTTCTGTGTTTGACACAGAGGAATGGACCTCTGCATTTAACCCATCCGTGCAGTATAACACACACACACACACACACACACACACACACACACACACACACACCAGTGAACACTAGGTGGCAGTGTACACACTTGCCCAGAGCGGGGGTGGGCAGCCCCAAACCACAGCACCTAGGGAGCAGTTGGGAAGTTAGGTGCCTTGCTGAAGGGCACCTCAGTCATGTCTTGTCCTTGGCAGGGATTGAACCCGCGACCTAGGCCACGACTGCCCCCACAGAAATTTCACAATTTGCCAGTCATATGTTTTTTTATCCACTTGTAGTTACATTGATAGTTGGTTCCCATTGTTGCTTATGTCACAGCAGACATAAAGAATTGGTCCCTCACGTTCTAGTGAATATAATAAAACAAACGTAATGAGAACATCCGTCCTGATGATTATGCAGTGGTGGAAAACTTTGCTACGAAGCATTTTAAATGGACACTCCTTTCATAAATCCATAAATAGAGAAGAGCTACACCAAGAGTTTAGGCAAAATACACAGGCTGGTGGTGGTGTCTCACATAATGGTGTGGTGGTTTTTTTTTTATCCGCCATTCCATGTTCCCCCTGGGACACCTCCAGACATCTCTGACAGGTGAACACTATGTGTAATGAGTTCTACCAGTTCATGTCCTGTATTCATTCTCATGGGTTTGTCCTCTTCTAACAGGACACGTCTAGAGACACCAGACACTCATCTGAGTTTGGAGTCACCAGATCTCAACTTTATCGAATACGTTTGGGACGCCATGTACTGTGTTGTGAAACACAGAAATCCTTTTGACTGGTGTACCAGTTTTTCTGGCAATTCAAAAATTTAAATATTCTAACTTTATAGAGAATTAATTAACACCTTCTCTGACCATTCAGAATCCAGAATTCAACAGCATTTAGACACCTAAATAGTCTTTGAAAGCATTTTTTATATATATGCACTCAAGTATAAGTTTCTAATCATGCAGAAACTCCTCAAACCAAGAAATTTGGATTCCCGAAAGGAAACATTCCAGATTTCCCGAAATTTGAGTATTTTTGATGGCATAAGTGAAATCCACACTGGACACGGATGTTATGTAAAAATAACAAAATTCACAACGAATCATTGATTCCCTGATTCACCGATTCATCGATTCATCTTGGAAATGCCATCGTTCACCCATGGGTTCTTCTGGGATGTCTTGTGTTTCCTAATGAGAGCCCCTCTCTTCCCAGTGCACCGTTGTCAGTGTGGAGCAAATCCAGAGCAGAAGTTAATGCACTCTGTCAGCACTGGCAACCCGGCGAGCCAAGAGCTATTAACTCTGAAAGGGAAAGGCATTTCCTTCTTGTAAATGCCATATTAAATTATTATTATTTTATTTGGTAACAGGGAAAAGCCTATCAGAGCTGTATTGCTCTAGGTGAGCAGGGAATTAGTTCATTAGTGGAGACCAGGAGACTATACAAAGGCCACCAGAAGGGGGAGATTGGGATTCTGTGTGTGTGTGGATGTGTGTGTGTGTGTGTGTGGACAGTATACATATGTGTGTATATTGGAAAGGTACAACCAGAAAAGAAAAAGCTCCTGCGTCACTCGGATGCCTCAAGGGACCTCATACATAACAGTAACTAAAAGATTTACTTACACAGCAAATGTGCCAGGGTTACATTAACACTGTTAGAGTTACATTAACACTGTTAGAGTTACATTAACACTGTCAGGGTTACATTAACACTGTTAGAGTTACATTAACACTGT
>JAOVVF010000014.1:15805329-15822926 GCA_028565595.1 Duopalatinus emarginatus | reverse complement strand
ACATTAACACTGTAAGAGTGACATTAACACTGTAAGAGTGACATTAACACTGTCAGAGTTACATTAACACTGTAAGAGTGACATTAACACTGTCAGGGTTACATTAACACTGTAAGAGTGACATTAACACTGTCAGAGTTACATTAACACTGTCAGAGTTACATTAACACTGTCAGGGTTACATTAACACTGTTAAAGTTACATTAACACTGTTAAAGTTACATTAACACTGTTTGAGTTACATTAACACTGTTAAAGTTACATTAACACTGTTAAAGTTACATTAACACTGTCAGGGTTACATTAACACTGTTAAAGTTACATTAACACTGTCAGGGTTACATTAACACTGTTACGGTGACATTAACACTGTCAGGGTTACATTAACACTGTCAGGGTTACATTAACACTGTTTGAGTTACATTAACACTGTTAAAGTTACATTAACACCGTTAAAGTTACATTAACACCGTTAGAGTTACATTAACACTGTTTGAGTTACATTAACACTGTTAAAGTTACATTAACACTGTTAGAGTTACATTAACACCGTTAGAGTTACATTAACACTGTTTGAGTTACATTAACACTGTCAGCGTTACATTAACACTGTTAGAGTTACATTAACACTGTCAGGGTTACATTAACACTGTTAGAGTTACATTAACACTGTCAGGGTTACATTAACACTGTTAGAGTTACATTAACACTGTTTGAGTTACGTTAACACTGTCAGCGTTACATTAACACTGTCAGCGTTACATTAACATTGTCAGCGTTACATTAACACTGAGTTACATTAACACTGTTAGAGTTACATTAGCACTGTTAGAGTTATATTATCACTGTCAGAGTTACATTAACACTGTCAGGATTACATTAACACTGTTAGTGACATTAACACTGTTACGGTGACATTAAAACTGTTAGAGTTACATGAACACTGTTAGAGTTACATTAACACTGTCAGGGTTACATTAACACTGTTAGAGTTACATTAACACTGTTAGAGTTACATTAACACTGTCAGATTTACATTAACACTGTTAGAGTTACATTAACACTGTCAGATTTACATTAACACTGTTAGAGTTACATTAACACTGCTAGAGTTACATTAACACTGTCAGGGTTACATTAACACTGTCAGCGTTACATTAACACTGTCAGGGTTACATTAACACTGTTAGAGATACATTAACACTGTCAGGGTTACATTAACACTGTCAGGGTTACATTAACACTGTTACGGTGACATTAACACTGTTAGAGATACATTAACACTGTCAGATTTACATTAACACTGTCAGGGTTACATTAACACTGTTACGGTGACATTAACACTGTTAGAGATACATTAACACTGTCAGGGTTACATTAACACTGTTACGGTGACATTAACACTGTCACAGTTACATTAACACTGTTAGAGTTACATTAACACGTCCATGTCCACTTAACATCTTAACACTTAACACTTGTCCATTTGATCCCCCATGTAAATTCAGTAGGCATGAATTTTTCAGGACTAAGCTGTTCCATGTTTCTAGAGCGTGTCTATGATCCATATACAGTGAAGTGTGTAAAAAACTGGCACATGCAAGCCTGGCACAAGCAAAATTCATAGCGAGCCACCTATGCACGTCAGACATCTGTAAAAGCTTTGTGTGGTGTGGTGTGGGGTTTGTTTAGCTGGCATTTCATGGGACCCTGGTACAACTACAGACGTGTCTGACAGGTGAACACTATGTGTGCCTCCTTTCTGATGAGCTCCACATCCACGTCCCCTCGTTTACATTTACATTTCAGTCATTTGGCAGACGCTCTTATCCAGAGTGACGTACAAGGTTACTGGTATAACAGGTAGGCCAACGTAGTGTTCGGAATCTTGCCCAAAGAACCTTACAGGTGTAGCACAGGCTGGCTACCCAAACCCTGGTCTCTCACATGGGAGCCAATGATGTTATAACTGTACCAACAAACAACCACTCCTTTCAGAACCTCCATGTCTTCCACTCCCCCCCTCCCCTCCCCAGCATCTATTTCCATGTCGAAATTCATTTCTGAACATCTGTAAAGATGGTTTGTGAAAATGTTTATTGTTAAAAGTAAATCAAATTTCTCTGAATTAAAAAAAAACCCTCGGTCAGTTATTTATTAAACCTCACACATGAACCATCTAAAATGTACGTCCCATTTTAAATGAAGTCTTTCTGAATGTGACTCGGAAAAGGGCTATTAATATTTATAACCTGACAACATGGTTGAATTCATGATTTTGACAATAATTCAGGGGCAGATCTATTCTATAACAATGCTGACAAGACCCAGGAGCCCCAGTGAAATAAACTCTACCTCATATTCACCATTATTCTATTCTATTCTATTACATAGCTTTTATTTATTATGCTGCACATTTTGTTTACTGCACACCTGAGTTGTAATATCTGGTCAAATTATTTTACTTGATCTTATTTATATGTATATTTTATTTATATATTTATTTCATCTTTTCGTTTCTAAGGCAACTGCTCATTCACAGGGTGAACAGATGCTATAATAATATATCATAGAATACAAAGTATAAAAGAAACCAAACACTTCACGACCTGATTGGTTCATCCCACTATAGACCAGTCCAAACATCCCAGAATTCTGACACACACACACACACACGTGAACCCTTCAGTAATCATCCAGGAATATGCAAGAGTCAACGTTACATTCTCAACTTTCAGTATCTGGAAAATAAAAAAGAAAACGTGTCACATGGTGTTTGATTCTAATTATGTACCCATTTATTTATTTGTTTATTTATTTATTGTCTGCACCACAGGCAAGCCGACAGGCTATGGCCCCAGCTCACGTCGCTCGCACAACCGCGGCATCGTAGACGAATGCTGCTTCCAGAGCTGTGAGCTGAAACGACTGGAGATGTACTGCGCCCCAGTCAAATCCGGTAAAGCTCCACGATCGGTACGAGAGCAACGGCACACAGACACGCCCAAAACACCAAAGGTAAGTTTCACTTCTACTCGATCCAGCTATCCAATATGTCAAAAAAAGGAACATTTTATGCGCTTTTTAGAACCACCTGCCCAAATAGCTGCCAGAACAGATCAGAGCCATTGAGGCACAGACTCCACAAGACCTCTGAAGGTGCTCTGTGGTATCTGGCACCACGACATTAGCAACAGAGCCTCCTGTGGATCTTCTGTGGGATTGGACCAGATGGTCTCGCCTTTACAATTTGGCCTTTGTCAAACTTTCAACAGCACATGTCAAGGTATGGGATATATTAGACAGCAAGTGAACAGTCGATATGTTAGCAGCAGGAAAAATGGGCAAGTGTAAGGAGCTGACTTTGAAGTGACTTTGACAGATGACTGGGTCACAACATCTGTAAAACAACAGGTTGTGTCGTGTAAAGTCTTAGCGTACAGTGGTGTGTACCTACCAAAAGTAGTCCGTGGAAGGACAACCAGTGACAGGGTCATGGACACCCAAGGTTCACTAAATGGGTATGGGGTGAAGGCTAGCCCGTTTGGTGTGATCCTATAAAAGATCCTCAGAATGATCTGTTACTAATGTTATGATGCCACAGACACCACAGAACACCTTCAGACATCTTGTGGACTCCATGCTGCTCGGACAGTGTTAATGTTATGGCTGATCTGTGAATATGTATCACCATAAGTTACAAATTGTACCCTCAATATCACCAACGCTCCCAGCAATCTAGAAAAATAATACTTTTCTGAATTCAGTGCTTCCAGATTTGTAATTCTCTTTGCTTTTCACAGAAAACTTTATCTGGTAACAGCCATACATCCTGTAAGGTAAGTTTTTATGTATTTTATTAATTCATTGATTTTTTTATTTTTTAATGATCTGAAGAAAAAAATTACCAGGTCTGTAAAAGAAAATGTTTACATGTATTAAATATTCAGATTTCATTTCTTTGTATTTGGTAACCAAAGGTCACAGCCGGTGATAAATACCAGTGAAGCTCCATGTGATGCTCCAACACAATCAGAATCTGATTTATTGGCCTTGTATGTTGACACACAAAAAATTTGGTTCTGAGGTCAAGAGAACCTAACAGAAAAAGAGACGATGTTCAGACAAATCACAGTGTGTGTTCAATGTTCGATACTTTAAATGAAACAAAACCGCCAACATCACAAACAGCTATCAAACAATCTATAAACTCATGATAGACCGGAATGATGATGTCGATGTCAAACGTCTAGCGTCGCTGTTCTCCTGACCGAGACACGAACACAATGTGTAGTCTGATCCCAGCTAAACACAAAGTGCTACAACAGGTCTGATGAGCTGGGAATCTACAGCACCAGGAGGCAGGACAGTGCTTGATCATGTGACTACTACTCATATCAGAGTGATATGAATGAATGAAAGAATGAATGAAAGTGAACTGTTTTGCCTTACTGTTTTTGCACACAGAAGGAATGTGACCTCCGCATTTAACCCATCCGTGCAGTGAAACACACACACCAGTGAACACTAGGGGGCAGTGAACACACTTGCCCGGAGCAGAGGGCAGCCCCAAACCACGGTGCCTGGGGAGCAGTTAGGGGAGTTAGGTGCCTTGCTCAAGGGCATCTCAGTCATGTCTTGCCCTAGGTGGGGATTGAACCCGGTTCCCTAACCACTAGGCCACGGCTGCCCCACGGCTGCTGAAGTAGACCCCGATGAATCAGAAGCATGTAAAATGACCTTTAGCAGGGTTACATTAGCTGTCACATAGATGGCCTCACATTTTTACTCCATAATACTCTGATACACAGAGGAGTTCAAGATCGACTGGCAAGATGCCTCCTGTGGCTACAAAATAAGCCCAGATCATCACCCCTCTACGAGTATTCTTGACAGCTGGTATGAGGGGTTTGTGCTGATATGCTGTGTAGGGTTTTTGCCAAATGTGGTGCTGGGAACTGTGGCCAAACGTCTCCGCTTTGGTCTTGTCTGTCTTTCCTAAGGACAGTTTCAGAAATCTTGTGGATTGTTGATATGCAACTTTACAAACTTGAGCCGTGCTGAAAGACGTGTTCTTCTGACAGCCTGAAAATTCAACATGCTAACTGAGAGTATGACATGTAGCGATCAAGTTTTTTTTTTTTTACAATTTCTCTGAGCATTGCACGGTCAGATCTTGGGCTGGGACGTCCACTCCTGGTAAGATTGCCAACTGTCGTGAATGGTTTCCACTAGTGAATAATCCTTCTTACTGTAGAATGATAAACCTCAGAGTTTGGAAATGGCCTTATAACCCCCTCAACAGATTTATAGGCAGCAACAGTTGCTGCTTTAAGATCATTGCTGATGTATGTCCTCCTTTGCATTGTTTTAATACATACCTGAATGCTCCAGAGCAAAATGACAAAACTTTAGCTGTTATGGAGGTGGTTACACTTGCTAATGATAAATTAAACAAGGACATTTGATTACTTACCCTCCACCAGAAACCAAATGAGTCAATGGCAGAATGAGCTATTTGGCAATGGCAGAGAAGATTTGGTTTTTATGGGCGCAACCCACATACTTATAATTTTCTTATAATTGTGGCTCCATTTAAAAGGGAAATAAACAGGATTTCCAATAGTATAAGAATCATCGTTACAACAAAGAAATAATCTACCAAACAAATTTCCTTACTTCTTTGCTATATATATAATGCAAAATTTCCCTTTAAATGTTTGCTCTCATGCTTTTTAGAGTCCCATATTTAAAAAAAGGAAACCATTAGCAGGGGACCTGGCTAAGTGGTTTTTGTGGTAAACCTAAAGGCTCTCTCTCTGGCCCCACCACCCACCCCATCCACCATCTTCAGCCTCGTCCTCTTCCCATATGCCATGAACAGGATGTTCACCAATTTCTGCCCTGCCCGGCTCACATGCTCTTCATAAATTTTACATACTGATCTCTCAGCACTGAGACGTTACATGTGCAGGGTTGAGGGATGTTCTGTTTGCCGTATCCTGTATGAGGAAATGATGACCTGTACCTCGTTCATTGAAAGCGTGTGTTGCGTGCTACATTATAGGGTTTCTCAAATCTCAGAAATTCTAAAGCTGCTGATGTATTTTTTTTATATTAAAAAATATGTTTTGGGTTAACAAAGGAAAAGGTCGTGTATGATCATGATGTAGTTTTTTTGGCAAGGAAATTATATTTATATTTTTATAAAATTTATGGAAGGAGTCTCCAGTGTCAGTGCTTGCTTTGTATAGACTTTACACTTTCACTGTAACGTGACAAGCTGCGTTTTCTTGTCTTCAAGAGAGAGAAAAAAGAGAGGATGGTGAGGGAACGTCTGTTTATAGCTGCTAAAACGTAAGTGATAACAAGGACGTGGACGTTCCACTACATTAATGTAACTATAAATGGATTTGAAAAAATGTAATTTTTAATGAATGAACAGTTGCTATTGTAAAATTGTAGAATTAAAACACTTTGGGACGTAGTGCTAGAGGAATTTAGCTTCCAAGTGGTGACATTACACCACTCTGTGGTTGATTACTTTCCTAGAAGATCATGAGCCCCAGCAGTTTCTTCCTTACGTAGCTCACGTCACTGTGTGTTTGCGTTTCAGGAGGTTCACCAGAAGAACTCGAGCCGAGGGAACAGCGGGGGGAGGAACTATCGAATGTAAAAAAAGAGGACGATGAGTGGACAAGAAGGGAAGCGAGAACATCTAGAACCTTACCTGGTCTTCAAGAGGAGTGGTTCAATCTTAACAGCAGAAAAAAAAAATCATAATTAAAAAAAAAGGATAACGGACCAGCACTATGTACATACACCCCTTACGACTGACTATTTTAGACACCATTCCACACCGGGGAGGGACAACATCTGTCAAAACAGCAAAATTAATCTAGCTGCTAAAAAAGTGTAATATAATAGCGGCTGCTACATATTACGGCAGTGGGAAACCTCCTGTATAAGAGAGCCACTGGAAACTTTAATTGACCCAAACTGTTTCAAGGCACCACTTCCTGATGGGTGGGATAGAGCCAGTGGGTCACTGGAGGAGAGGTGAAGGTTTTTCTGTGCCATGGGTGAAGTGAACGTTGCAACGGTCCCTCCCACACACACACACACACACACACGCCTTCGCAATTAATTCCAGATTGCTGCAATCCGGTGCGAAATGCAAGTTGGCAGAGTTTCAGCACCATTTCTGATTACGCTTTAGAGGAAGACCATACACAAGCTCTAGCACTGACGAGGATCATCTCCGTTCTTTCGGTTTGTTTTTTCGACAAGACGCGGTATAAGAGCTGTTCAGACAGAATATCTAAGAATATCGAAGCGGAGGGTACGTTTTTGTATGAAGAACACGGAGGACGTCTTTTTGTTTAGTGATAGAAACTTTGCGTAAAGGTTATAGGAGACTACGGAGCGGAGACTCGGACAAAGATCCACATCAGCTTCGATTCTGATAACAAAATCAGCCTGCATGATTGGTAAAAACCAAGCCAACATTTTCACCAAAGCATGTACACTACATACAACAGTAAACGTTCTCACTAAAGCCTGTCAGTGTTATATGAAGGATGCGAGTGCAACCCAGTGAAACGTCTCACATGACCAACGCATTCACTAAATACAGGGGTGGACAAATCAGTAGCCTGCTTTCGTCTCTGAAGTGAGGAAAATGAAACTGTTCCTGATTTAACCCTTGTGTTTTGTTAACTTAATTGATGCTTGGGGTCCCAGAGACCCCAGTGTTCCCTAATGGCCCCAATGACATTATGGTATTTTTCACCCTGTAAACAGTTATCACTCGGACAAACATTTGGGAATATCCATGCCACTGGGCTGGATTGGACCACAAAGAAATTTGACTCTCGCATGTAGTGAAACACAAACACTAGAGGGCAGTGAGCACACCTGCCTGGAGTGATTTTTTATCACGCTGATTAAAAATGTTATGTGCGCTGAGTTAAAGAGGCTCTGGTGTGTCAGGATCCCCGAACAGAACATAAGGGTTAAATCAAAACAAGCATTTTTTAAACAATTTAGATGCACAGCGATGCTTAAACAAGGCGTAACGCCACCTGCCGCACTACACACATCAGTTGAGGCTTATTACACGTAGCTGCGGGTTGAATCATTTGTTTACTGTTTGTGGAGCAAAAAGCCATCATCTAACCATCTTGACTACTACACACATTCATGTTATGGCTAAAAAACTAACAGTTAAAGTCAGTTAAAGATGACTCTAATAATCACACACCTCGTCTGTTACTCTTCGCCTGTATTAATGCACGTTATGGGAATTTATGATTTGTCCATCCCTATAAATAATAAGACCACCACAAGACCACCATTTCAGCACCTCTGAGGAACCCCAACGTTCTTCTGGAGCTGTCTTCTAATCCAGCGGGGACTGCTTTGGAAAAATCCGGACTGTGATTTTAACGTTCCTTTGCGTAGTTAGTGAATCTTCTTTCCAAATCCAAGATTTACACGATCACACTGTCCTCTGTGTAGCCGTCTCTGTATTCATTAATCCTATTTATGTTAACCATCGCATTTCCTTTGTTTTTTTTTACTTTACTGTCATACATGATGCTGTCATATAACAGAACAATATAAGAACTCTACCCACTATATAATGGTGCTATTTTGTAGTATAGTATAAGGGTTTGGTGTAACACGGTCCAGGTGAGGGCGGTGTTTGGGGCAGGGATTGTGACCTGAAATTTTGGATGTTTGGATATGGAGGTCTTCCCTTTTTTTGCACAGCCTTGTGGGCACCAGTGTAATAATGCTCTTTTGAAATTTGTAGGTGATGATGTATGCAAGCTAATGTATTTGTGTAAGATCTGTGAATGCATGGAGGAAAAAGCGTGTTAGGATGTCGTTCTTTTCTTTTTTTTTTTTTTACCTTTTTAAGTTATTTTATGATATTTGGACTTAATCGAGATCCCTATGCCAAATAACTAAAAAAAAAACCACTGTGAACTATAAACATCCAGTCCTATTAAAGTTCTAAACAGCAGCTATGTTTACACGCAACAATTTTCAAAATAATTCGGTTTCAGATTCCATGTGAACTGTTTATATGTATAAATCCGACAATCTCTGTTTATACGCATGTATATACTCAATCCGAAGTTACACACATGTAGGAAGCATAGTTTGGTGTCAACATTCCTATAGCACGTCAATAAAATCAGCTTTAAAATTTTTATTTTATTTTATTTTTACAATTTGCCCCACCCATTTTCTCTCTAATTTCATCAACAGCTAATTCCCACCCACCAGCCAGCTCTCCACATCATACAACACGAGGCTGAAGCTTAAACATGTACTTCCTCTAAAACACATGAATGCACACTCGGAGGAAAGTGCCATCCGCCCTCTTCCACATACATGAGGCATCCATGATTGGCCGGTGTCATTGTGATTCAGGAAAGAGGTGTACTGGATATAAGTATGTGACTCCTCCCACCCATAGAGCGCACAGTTTGGCTCCTGCTTATGCATAGCTTTGGCTGTGGCTAACATCAGAATTCAAACGTTCAGACACTTTTTAGTTGCGCCACTGAAATGAGTTTTAAATTATTTTTGTTTATCAAAATGTCAAGACAGTGAGAGAATTGAAGACAGAAGGGTTGTAGTCACATATAGTAATACTGTAACAAAAACAGCAGGGGTCAGTAATCACATTTGCCCAGAGCTGGGGATTTGGTGCCTTGCTCAATGACACGTTAGTGTCTTGTCGGTACAAGAGATCAAACCGGGGACATTCCTGGTTTCTTAGCCACAAACTCGGCCACAAGCTGCCCCCAGACTTAAGTCGATCTGGATTATGGCATCTGCCAATTGCCATGAATATAACTGAGTAGCCTAGATCAGGTCAATACGGTATTACAATACTTAATGGGGTCAAAACCATCAATCACATTTCGACTTCAAACCTTTACATCAACTAGTTTGCTTTATTTGTGCATTGCGTTAACGTTAGCCTATTTGGTCAGTTCCTAGGATGGAGACAATGTCTGGATTATTATAAATTGGATATCAGATTATTAGGCTGCATATAAACAGTATCAGGTGTAGCTAATGAACAAGGACTTTAAAACCATGGAACCATCTAGGTTGTAGTTTCAGCATTTCAATTCGCACTGTAATGTGTTTGATCATAAAAAGTTTATTATCCAAGCAGCTGAATGGAGGTTCCAGCCTCACCCTTATTTATTTTAAACAAAGGGTGATGGTTGAAAAATCTATAATCCAAAGACATTTAACTTGTCTGTAATCCACTTATTCCGAATGGTTTTTATTTTTAACAATGATAATGCTAACACAGATAAACGACTTTACTTAATTCCATTCAGCCACAATATCTACATCTATACCCATAACTTACATACAGTACAAGCGTAAACATTTGTTAGCCCACAAAATACAAATTTCTAAGATACCAAAGATTTTTAATATCTTGGACTGATATTGTGTCCCTGTTTGATACAAAATTGATTTCATTTCACTTTTTTTTTGCAAATGGTTTTTTAACATATTGTATGAATGGAATAAGGTCAGGATATTTCTCAGGCTGTTTGGATTTGATGAAATGAAAAAATAATAATAATGAAGAGTTCACAGTGATGGAGCTGCTCTGAGTTGTACTTATTGTTATTGTCATCATCATGCTTTAACACATCTCACATACATTTGTATTTGTATTGTGATTTTTTTTGGAGTTCTGTTTTATATTAAGTGTCTAATAAACTGTGTAGTTATATAATTACTATTTCAGGAACAGTAATGTGTAATTGAACTGCTAGGAATGTGACCCTACACTTATACTAGGTGTACATGTGCGACTCGGATTTTAATTCCAGCAAAACAGGGCAACAATTCTATTCAAATCAGCTCTGAAAAAAATTAATTAACAAATCCAGATCATGAGCTTGAATGATTCCTTGAATTAATCCTGTGGCGCTTTTATTTTTCAACTCGCAACTTATGCTCAAACCTACAATTAGCTTTCCGTTAACAGTCTACGAAATAAAATACAACCTTATAACTAAGGTTTTGAATGTTGGGGAAGTAGCAAAAAAAGTGTTGCACATTGTTCCGGTATGTGTGCCCTTATCCAGTACAGTTAGCTTGTTTTGCTAACACGAAGCCGAGCACATAAAATAAAGACATTGTTTTATTTCTTAGCTGTACGCTGTAAATTTTATCCACTACACATTCACGTTACAACGCTAGACAGGCCACAGCCAAAAACAGTATCAGTTGCTACATGCCAACAAAGATGTCTTGCTAGTGTAAATGTAGGGTTATGCTGCTCCAGACGGAATACACAAGTAAATCTTATCTAAATAAGTAGGTTTATCAATTGTATGCTAACATTTTTAACATTGTTTTATAGCCTATTCTATAATTTTAATCCAGTCTATACTCAATGTTGTAACATGCTAACCAAGCAAAATGGGTTAATTATGCTAACCACCGTCAACACTCCTGCTACTACAGAGCTAGCTAACGTTGATACAAAATGTGTATGTAAATGTATTTATTTCTGTATAAGTGCAGATATGATCAGTAGTTGTTGTGTGTTAAAGTTGCCTGTATAGTTTAACTCCACAGGTCAAAGAGACACTTAATATTAAACTGATGTAAAATTCAATGACATTAAATTTTGTTTTTTCACACTGAAGGTTTTTTTTCTTCTTCTGTCTTTTGTAATGAGGCTTCCAGGACTGACTGGCGATTTGTTGTCTTCTGCAGACAAACCAGGAGTAAACCACTTGTCATTATTCAAAAAAATTCTTACAGAGTGATTTACTATAATGGTGGGGGGAGGGGAGGATGGGGTGGTTAAGGAAATTCAAGCAACACACACACACACACACACACACATATACATATACAGACAGGGGACAGAATGAATGAAAACCCAGCAGCTCTTATGCTTGGGTGGTGGTGGTGGCCTCCACATGATCTAGAGCATCTGGAGCAGCTAGGTCATCTAGAGCATCTTGCATGACAAAAAATTCCACAAAGCCTACAAACAAACTAACACTAAGAAAGACCATGTTAACCTGCATGTGCAGTTACGTGAACAGGAGGGATGTAGCGGAAGTTGAGGAACTGTCCGAGTCAGAATTCACACATCATGATGACGTTTCTACTCTCCAGCTTTTCTAGAGCCATCAACGTAGGGTCCATATTTAGTTTGACCAGGGATACAGATTTTTAATGGCATCATGGCATCCAGAATCTATATCAGTGTAAAATGATAGGAGTTCAACATTCCTACCTTCAGTCATTACAGGCACATGGCTCTGATAAAGGAGGGGCATGTGGTTTGTTTGTTTTGTTTTTTTTTCCCCCTAATTTGACTACGGAGCCCATGGTCATGCGCAAAGTCTCGTGGCATGACGAAGTGATACTTCCTAAAACACAGCCTATTGCGCCAAAGCAAACAAATCAGTATGTAGGTCTACTGAGGAGAAAAGTGCACGTTCAGCTTCTTGGAGAAAGGCTACAGTGACAGGTCAAAGCTCTTGTATGCTGTCAGCACTTTTTAAATGGATATATAGTGGAACAACCGAGCCTTTTTAACAGATAAATTGGCCATCTGGCTCGGTTTCAGCAGACATAATGGTTTATAAATGTGGAGCAGGCAGCAGGCAGGAACCTGGCCCAACTATTCTGAATCTTATTTCATCCATCTTCTCCTGTGACTAATACTAAATCAATTATTAGCTCCAATTAGGCAAATTACAGCCCGAAAGTCGGGAATGGAATTCAGTGTTCGTGGTCATATCACGAGTTACACTTCACTACTAATCGATCAAGGTGGTTTATTTGTTGTTTTAGAAATCAGGGAATGGTTATTAGAAGCAGTGATTCGGGCAAAGCAGCGTGCTCCTGCAATACAGGAGACAAAGGATTCATATAACAGCCTCCCATGTTCCTCTCCAGAGGCAGTCTAGGGTAGTACCGCGAGTGCCGAGTGCATTTGAGGACACTGTTCCTGGACCTAACCCTGAAACTGAAGCTCCAAGCCTCTACTACTTACATGCACTCTTGTCTTTTAAACAACTTTGTGGTCTATTTCAGCTCTCTCTCTCTTTCTCTTTCTCTCTCTCTCATTTCCATACAGTCATCTTTAGGGGGTTGAGGGGGAATTAGTGTTACACCAACAAAGTTATATTTTCATTGCTAATGAATGCCAGGGAGCAGATGAACAGCTCTGCTGGGACAAGCCCCATTTTATGCATTGCAGATTATATATATTCATCAGTGTCACATAACAGGGATCATCCTCAAATCCCGACCCTGGATTTGATAAATCTATTAATATTATAACCAAAAACTAGAAACGAATATGCTGAAATCTTGACCTGAACTCTTTTTTTCCATCGTATTAAGAAGTCCTAAGGTAATATTCACACCCCACTCCCCTCTCACGGTCCCTCTTTCCCCTCAGCAGTGGAAATTCACTGAGTGCTGATTGTGGCAAGAGTGTGTTGGCTCAGCTGTGAGATTTAAGAACCCATGATGTCAGACCCATATTTTCCTTGGAGAGCATCTCATCAGCTGCATTGTTCCTGGAAACCATGGGCTGCGCTCTGGACAACAGAGAATCCAACCCCGATCTGGTCCTTGAGTCCTCTTCAAGACCCCATACCCTGTTCAACGCTGACTCCTTAGATCAGTGGTTCTCAAATCAGACTTTGTACCACCAGGTCAGGTCGCCAGGAAGTACTCTTGAGATCGAGTAAACCAGGGAATTCATTATAAATATATAAATAATAATAATCTCCTTTTACAGTACCCGTATGGGTTCCAGGAGTGGGGATTTGTACATACAACAATCAGCCATAACATTAACACCACCTGCGTAAAAAGCCACCAGAACAGCGTTGACCTATCGAGGCATGGACTCTACAAGGCGTGCTGAAGTTTCTGGGGCACCAAGATGTTAGCAACAGATCCATCTGTGGACCTTACAGACAGTCTAGGCTTCACCCACCAAGCACAGCAGTCAGCCTCGGACACCCATGACCTTGTCGCTGGTTCACTGGTTGGACCATATTTAGTAGGTACTGACCGCTGTATACTGGGACACACCTCACAGGACTTGCTGTTTTGGAGATGATCTGACCCAATCATCTGGACATTAAAATCACCCAGATGATTTTAATGATTTGTGTTTATACATTAAAGGGTCTATTACTGATAAAGTTTCATAATTATGTCAGAAACTGCAAATCACTATGGTATAAAAGGAGTAAAACTTTTTTTTGGAGTTGGACTACATGGATATACACTGAAGTGCCAGAAAAACTGGTATCGACTGGGGAAAAAAACCCAAAAAACACCAGTTTGCTCATTCACACCTGAGTCACCAGATTTCACCGTTATCGAACACGTCTGGGATGACATGCAGCATGTTATGCAACACAGAAATCCTACACTTCAGAATACAACAACAATCCAATGCCCTGTGGTGGACCTACCAAGCATTAGACTGGTGTACTAATTTTTCCTGGTTTTTCAGTGCATAAGGAAGTAAGGAATAAATCACACCAGGATGTACTGGTAAAGGAAAATAGACTCTGGGTGGTAACAGTAACTGTAACGTGTCTCGTCAGATTATTTCCAATAACAGCATGCACTGTTATATTTCATTATGATTCTTTACCTATTATACCTGTCTACCACCCACATGACTCACCATGAGTGTTTCGACTGCACTTTTTGCTCCTCGAATGCTCGGATTGTAGCTTGGCCTACTTTAGATTAATATCCTTGAAAGATATTCAGTCACATAATACGTTGTTGTTTTTTTCTACTGCCAATTCAGTAATTGCATAAAATTGCACCGCATCTAACTTTCACTTCCATCCAAACCCCTAATACGGTAGACTCTCGACTTTTCCATTTCTGTTTATTTTAATCGCCATGTAATTGTACAGTCGTGGCAAAAAATGTAGGCAGGAGTCCCGCTTGAAATGGTAACAGGACAGACGTCGATTTATTTATTTATTTGAGGGGGATCCACACAAGTTATGAAACGCCTCCCTTTTCTTTAGATGTAAAAGTGATGTAGAAGTAAACCTCAGTTGATGCAGCTGGTCTCCGTCTGCCAAATCACATAAAAACCTGCTCAAGTCATAATCACAGCAGGAACATCTTGTAGACAAAACAAACAAAACGTTAAGTGGGAGTTCTCATTAGATATCAGTGGGATAACACCATTATTATCCAAAAAGCTTTTGCAAGGATTGTCCCGTTTCCAAGAGTATAAAAACGCTAGCTGTGAATTCTGCAAAGATGTCAAGCTGTTCTTTTACACTAACAGGCTGAACACGTTAGAAAGCTAAACAGTAGTTATTCAATTAACCGGGGTTCTATGAACTCCAGATGGGGTTACACAAAGGACACTGAGAACTGTGTGTACAACCTGAGATCTTAGATCAATATTCGCATACTGACACAACATGATGGACCAAGTTCTACAAGTAATCCGCTTACCCAGAAAATAACCTCTGGAAATAAACATGAATGACAGCTGTGGTGTCGGGAAAAATCCGTACGGCAGTTACACGTAGAACCGGGCTCTTGTTTCATTCCCACTCGTGTGCAAGGCTTCATAGAGACACGCTGTACATATAAAAGGTATATGCTAAAGTGCCAGAAAAACTGGCACATCAGTCTAATACTTTGTAGGTCAAACCCACGGGGCATGGACTCCACCAGCATGCAGAAATATCCTGTAGGCAACAAACACCAGACTTCCTGCAGAACTGTCTGCAATACTGTTGCCAAGATGTGTTTGATAACGTTGAGATCTGGTGCCAATGACTAAACCCCAAACTTCCTCTAACCATAATTTGGTGTCTCTAGACGTGTGTGGTGGTTTATTGTCCTGTTAGAAGAGGACGTGAACTGGTGGAACTCATCAAAAAAGAGACACACAGTGGTCACCTGTCAGAGACGTCTGTAGATGTACCAGGGGTCCCATGGAATGCCAGCTAAACAAACCACATACACCATTATGGAGCCACGACTACCAGTCCGTGTATTTTGCATAGACAAGTCTGTACCAGTATCTCTGTCAATTCAGTGTATATACACAAAGACTAGGGCTACAAGAGAACAAGACATGCCTGTTCTGTAACCCAAAAGCTTCATATTTGGCCACCTGTTAGCAGTTGGTTCAGTGTAATACCTAAAAGGTAGAGACTGGGCACCTAAAGATGAGCCAGTTTGGTACATTGAATCCAATAGTAAAATATGGCACCTATAAAACAAAAAAATCGCCTAGGTTAACCATTAGCCGAAATCAAACTTGATTAGGCAACACTGGAGCTCTGTCAAGGACATGTCCAAAGCTTATTGACAAGCATGACTGGGCTGATAAGCCACAGCTGGACGGGCAAGTCATAATCAACCAGCACAAGGTGTACTTTTGAGCAAGATGACCTGGACAAGCTGGTCAGTTAGAAATCATCAACAAAGCGAGAAGTTTGAACAGTTTTAGCAGCTTTGGACTTTGGTCTGTCCAAAATACCTTCAGGTAGATCCAAGCAGCACACCATAGTGATGGTGCCGTTATCAACAGCAGGCCCAGTTGATGACATTATGGTCAGTAATCCTGACTGACTCTGGTATGAGTATGCAGGAATGCATCCTGGGGACGGGGGGACCCCAGTCTATTGCAAGGCATTGTTCACGCACTCATTCTTACACTAGGGGCAATTTACCTTAACTTCGGTTCAATTAATGGGATGTTTTTGGGAGGTGGGAAGGAACCAGAGAACCCAAAAGAAACCCACAAACCAACTAAACCATCGTGCCTCCCTGCAAAAGTACAAAAGACTGAAAATGTTCCACTTTTGGATGATTCATTTCTTTCAAGACCATTTTAGTGCCATTCTTATAGACACATAATCCCAAACTTCCTAAAAGAGGGCCCTGGCCTAATTTATTTAAATACATAATGGAGCAGCATTCATAGGTGAAGTGAAAAAGTAAAGTGAAATGACTGACCTATTATGCTGAATGGAATATGGAGAGGAATTTGACCTCCACACTAGCAACCTTGGGCATAGGCACAAGCTTGGGGTTACGGAACCTGCCTTGGAACAGAAGGCTTGAGGTTCAATCCCCACATCTGACAAGACTTGACTAAAGTGCCCTTGAGCAAGGCAAGGCAAGGCTCCTAAACCCCCTCTGCTCCCCTGGCGCTGCAGATAGGGGCTGTCCACTGCTCTGGGCATGTGTGCTCACTACCCCATAAATTAAAAAAAGTATAGTGAAATGATTTACCTATTGCACTTACAAGAGTGCTAGAGTGTTTTCTGGTGTGTATGTGTGTGTTTCACTGCACTAATGAGTCAAAACAGTAGTTCCTCAAGTCTTCACTTCACTCCCGGTCACAAGTTCGGTTCTCTAACCTCGAGCTGTGGCTGCCCATGCAAGCCACTAACTAAGAAAAACAATCATCTTAGAGCAGCAGTTCTCAACCTTTTGCAAGCTGGGCCCCCCAAAGGTGGTTCATTGCAGTTGGGGCCCCCCTTCCTCCCGGCACCCGC
>JAOVVF010000014.1:15763418-15777748 GCA_028565595.1 Duopalatinus emarginatus | reverse complement strand
ATGAACAGGTGGAACTCATCACACACAGTGTTCACCTGTCAGAGACGTCTGGAGGTGTCCCAGGGGTCACATGGAATAGCACATAAACAAACCCCACACTGTTATGGAGCCACCACCAGTCTGTGTGTGTTGCACAGACTCGTCTGTAGTAGTTTTATTTGCCCTTCAGTGTATATGTTTCTACAGTACATTTATCTTTTAATTAAATAGATACTGTAGTAAGACGCAGTACATTCAGCTCCATGATAATTAGCACCGCTGTAAAAGCCTGAAGAAACATGACTGTACAATACCTACGGCTTAAATAATCAGGTCATATTTTTGCCATACGGTTAAAAAAATGGCACCACATAGAATATAAGACCATATATACGAGAAAGGGAAAAAATAAAACATATAAAAATACATGTTGGATTGAGACCACTTGTGGCTTCTGTGGTTTCCACACACAAATCCAGAAATATAAAGAAGTTCTGATCCACTACTAATGTTTCTAACCTTATTTGACATTGCACCTTGTTTGGGGGTGCCAATAATTCTGGAGTGGGAATAGAGTTAATGATTGGGTTATGTTGACCATGGTGGTGCGTAATAAGGAGGATGTAGAGCTCGTGTGTGTGCGTGTGTGTGTGTGTGTGTGTTTACAGGAGGAGGATATGGACGTAGATGGAGTAGCCTTCAACCCTCTGCGTGTCTTCATGCACGGCGTTCGCGTCGACGCTCTGGCCTGGAGTCCAGAATCCCGTCTGGACAAACTGCCCCAGATGATCAGGTGACTCTTCTGTACGCACTTATCGGGCATGCCCGAGAGCTGATACAGTGATGGTGTGATCGTGTGATCGGAGTATTATTCTGCCTTTATTTCACTGTGACATTTAACCTGTAATCATCCCTTGCTTCGTCATTTCCGACAAGACTCAACTGAAGTGCCTGTGAAGAAGCCAATGCTCCCCTGGTGCTGCAGATAAGGCTCCGCCCACTGCCCTAAGCATGTGTGTTCACCGCCCCTAGTGTGTGCGTGTTTCACTGCAGTGATGGGTTAAATGTGGAGTTAATTCCACTCACAGTGGTCAAATGACTACTTTCACTGCCGATCATAAACAGCACTTCTGGAAATGCCAGATTTCCAAACGGAACATATCACAGTCCTGAGGGCACGTAGCCCATTTTTAGTAGGCCGTAAAATTTTTATATAGGTTGCAATGTAACATTTGGAACGTTTCTGTCTGCAGGTTTTGCACTGGATCGGCTGACAGAAAGCTGAGACTCTTCACTTCAGATCTTCAAAAGCTCGATGAAGTCAAGGTAATGAGTGCATGATATATGCTATGTTCAGCAGGGACGGTCAGTCAATCAATCAATCAATCAAAGTTTATTTGTCACATACACAGTCATACTGGGTACAACATGCAGTGAAATGCAAATTACCGTCAACCTGTCCACACATGTAAGGACCTGCAGAGAGAACAGATATTCGATGACTTTTAGACCTGAGCTGCACAGAGCTGTGTTTAACCAAAAGGAAGGCCAATATCAACTAATTAATAAACCAGGCCTTTATTTCATTTCAATCTAATATTACTATTTTCTATTCTCATTTCTTTATTTATATATATATGTATATATCTATACATATATTTATCACACTGTCTCATAGTTGCACTATGCTCTGTTCTGAATGCAGTTTTTATATAGTTTTTATATTTGCACTCTGCACATTGCTACTATTTGCTAACTGCATTTTGTTGCCTTGTACTTGTACTGATTAATGACCAAGTTGAATCTGTTTGTCTGTCTGTCTATTTATTTCATCTCCTACTTTCCCTTTAACTTTGGGACACATTGAGCACAGTGTACATTAGACTGTTGTGAAAATTGATTGATCATCCTTAATATTACACTGCCACAATATTCAGTCATGTTTATTTCTGTCACATCACGTATCGTGTCAGTATTACAGTAAAGTACCAGAACTGGTACACCACTCTAATACGCTGTAGGTCCTCCACAGTACATAAACTTGTGGAAACATCCTGTTGACTACGAAGACAATATTTCCTGCAGATCGCTCCACAGTTCTGTTGAACTCTGCCGCAGAGCTCCACACAGCATCCTGGACGTGTTTGATAATGTTCAGATCAGGTGACTTGGGTGTGAATGACTAAACCCCAGACTCAGATGAGTGTTCCTCTGACTTCCCTCGTGACCTTTGTGCTACAGTACGGACTTAATCGGTTCTCTGACACCAGTGCAGCTCAAATCCCAGGTTTACGTCAACACATTCGTTCTGTTCCGTTGTCGTTTCCATAGTAACCGCTTGCTCACAGCGACCTCTCACGTAAAAAAAAGGTGGTATCTTTATCTTTAGCAGTTTTTGTTTCAGTGACAGCTGGTATAGTGAAAGTAGATTGATGTTTACTTAGCATTTATGGAAGGAGTCTCCAGTGTCAGAGGTGAAGCCGTGTGGTTTGGGGTGTCGTCTCGTGTTCTTGGCGTGTCGTGTTCTTGGCACGTTGCTGTGGATGAGATGCTTTCAGCTTTTACTCTTACAGGAGCTGTGACTCCACTCAGTCGCCCGACTGCGTTGTTGTTGATTGTTTTCCTATAACTGCACAACGCCCAGTGTTTATATCGTTTCTCAGGAAATCGCTGAACGATTTTGTCATCTCGATTCCAAGCCACGTTGTGTTTCATATTTTTACCCCAGAGTCTTGTAGTCCTGACCAGTTCCAGATTCTTTTATATAAATATCTAGGAGTTCTTCAGTGACTTAACATTAACACGTTAAGGCAAACAAACAAGCGCACAGAGGCCCAAAGAGGATCCGAAATGAAAACCTGATGACGGATAATGTCATGTGTCTGGAAATGTTAAAAATGACTACTCGGTGTTCAGATTACAAACAACTATGACTGGTTGTTAAGAAAAAAAAATCCATTCCTCTCCCCCTCCACCTGAGAGGAGCCACTTCTCCTGAATATACAACATGCTTTTACTTAAAATAAAATCTCAGCGCGCAGTCGCTGACTGTGTTTATTCCTCTGGAATAATTTTCATATGATTATTTGAGTTTGACCCCGGGCCGTTTGGTGTCCCATCACAGAAACTGGTGGAATGTTGTTTTTATTTGCACGTTACGAAGTTCGAGCAGTATTGTCTATTGGAGACATTTGTGGAATTCAGCATAAAGTCCAAATGCTGTGGGATCACGCGTTTTCAAATATTGGATCTTGTTCCCATCGGGCTTTATTGGATTACGGGCAGGGGGAATGTGATGTTTTGTGTGGAAGGCATTTCTGAAAAAGAACAGACTGTGACTCCGCAACTGTGTAAACTGTAAACTCCAGCTACGCTTAGAGAGAGAGAGAGAAAGACGCTTTATCGGCTCTCGAAACGCGTATTAATTTAGCGAGATTTGTTGCCAGCGACTTGAAGATATAATAAATGAGTTCGTGTTGAAGTAGCGGATAGTGAAAAGGCAGATATTATAATAAAACTAATAACCTCCTGACGGTTTTCTGATTTTTTTTTTTTTATCACCCCCCTGCCCCTCAATAAATAGGGTATTAATGAACATGCATGTCTGTGGCTCTGGACAACTGATCACAAGGTCAGGGGTTCAAGCCCCGGCTCCCACAGTCGGGGGGGCTTCTGCTTGTTCTTATAGACAAGGTACCGGGCCACTAAAGAAAAAAGGGCATGAGTTTAAATCCCAGCTTCATCAAGCTGCCTCAATAATAATAATAATAATAATAATAATAATAATAATAATAATCTAGTGATGATGATTCACAAAGCCAAGGTTGCTTCACAAAGTCATGGGGGGATTAAAGGGAATAAAAGTATTGAGAGAAAAATGACGGCGGTCCAAGAGTGAATACAGGAAGTTCTACTACTTTCTGCCCCATAGGGAGGGGGCAGAAACACTAACAGGCCACCCACAGTGGAAAGCCTGAACCCCGAAACAACCTGTAACCCGCGTTCCTCAAAATGACATCAGTGTAAATGTTTTGAATGTTAATGAGTGGGCGGAGTTTGTAAAAACACTTTTCCTGATCGACTCGTCAGACTTTTTCTTGCTCATGGTTTTCACATCAGTTTTTTTTTTCCTTCCCCTGACTGAAAAACCCGGACGCCGAGACGACGTCTGAGGCAGACGCAGCGTCATACGTCACACCTGCGGGTTCTCTGTGTCGCCAGGGACCGGGCGGGAAGTGAACTTTCCACATATACAGTGACCGTCCATATGTGTGCTGTTTCCTGTGTTGCCTAGGTGATCGAGGGACACGGCAGCTACATCAATCACGTCGTGTTTGAGCCCACGGAAGGAAAGCAAATCGCATCGGTCAGTGACGATCACACTTGCAGGTCAGTCAAAGTGTAAATCATGACTCTGTGTGTGTGTGTGTGTGTGTGTGTGTGTGTGTGTGTGTGTGTGTGTGTGCGCGCGTGCCCGCCCTATTGTGTTCTGTTCTCTGTTAATGGTCCAGAAAGTCCTGACCGTGTTTTCCAGCACGAAACTCGACCCTAAGCACAACACGGCCGCTGTGCGTAAGTCCGAACCCCCGTTTCCTTTAGTAATTGGTTAAACGTGGAAATCCAATCAGGAGCCCAAAGTGCGCCCCCCCCCCCTCCTTCTTCCTCCGTGGTGACGGTCAACAAGCGCACCCCAGGGGTACGTTGCGGTTTCCTCGTCAGCCCGTGGTAACTTGAGCGAGTGCTCCAGGAGGCTCGGGGCTTCCCTTTTTACGTCAGAGACGTGTAACCGACACACCTGGACGCCGCCGTGCGCTTTTCCGCCCCCTTTCCTAAGCCGCAACCCGAGGAATTAGGCAGCCGTAATGTAATGTAATGGCTTCAAGGTGGACGGGGGACAGAAACGCTTTCATAGAGTTTCGTCTGCAGAGCCACTTAGAGTGAGCGTCTGCAGAGCGTCTCGACGTCTGGAGGATCCCGTGCATTATAACAGACTCTGAATCAGCTGGTTTTCATTTTTCGTTATTATCATGTAGTGTTAGTTTACGATTAAGTGACAGAAAAACCGGTACAGACGAGTCTGTACAAAGTACACATCCCGGTGGTGGCTCCATAATGGTGTGGGGTTTGTTTACCTGCCATCTCATGGGACCCCTGGTACAACTCCAGACGTCTCTGACAAGGTGAACTCTGTGTGTGATGAGTTCCACCAGTTCATGTCCTGTACTCATTCTGACGGGTTTCAACCACTACACACGTCTAGAGACACCAGGAAGACTCGTGAGTTTGGGGATTAGTCAGTCACACCTAAATCACCTGATCTCAACATTATTGAAGACGTCTGAGGCGTTATGTGACACACTGTGGAACACAGAAATCCTGCACCTCAGAATACAACAGAACGGTAGAGCGTTCTGGAGGAAGTCCGGGGTTTGTTACATACAAAATATTTCTACATGCCCTGTGGGGGACCTACCAAGTGAGGTAGTAGACTGGTTTACTACCAGCATTGCATGCTGCGAACATTGTAGGTGTGGAAAGTGAACTATTTGCCTACTGTCACACAGAGGAACGTGACCTCCGCATATAACCCATCTGTACAGTGAAACACACACTAATAAACACTAGGCGGCGGTGAACACACTTGCCTGGATTTTTTTTGGGAGGGGGGGCTCGGGTGCCGTGTTTTGTCCGTTGAGGGGATCAAACCCGGAACCTTCTGGTTTCCTAACTACACAGCCACGGCTGCACCCATGGACCAGGTAGCAGATGTACCAGGGGTCCTGTAGAATTCCAGCTAAACAAACTTTATATTGTTAGGTATTTTGCCTAGGATCGTCTTTACCGGTAGGGTAGTAATACAACATTACATTTGTCGTAACTGAAAGCAATAGAAAACGTGGCCGTTGAAGAAATAAAGCACTTCAGGAGGAGCTGCTATTGAAAAATCATCACCTTCTGGCTGGGAACAGTAACATGTGGATATCGGATTGATCAATCAATTTCCCACCCATCAGTCAACAGCTACCGACCAGTGACGACGAAGGCTATCACATGATTCCTCCAAGTCACATGACTCCTCCAAATCGACTGCATCTTATGCAACCTCAGGGGGCGGAGTAACACATTCGGCAGAAAGCGCCTCCGCCGACTTCCGCACACACTTTCACACAAACAGCCGCGATTGGCTAGTGTCGCTGTAATTGATAGGATATGACAGAGAGAGAGCGACTCCACCCCTTCCTCTCTAAAAACACGCCCCAACTGGACTCTCTGGACTCTCTGGACTCTCGGTCATGGATGTCGTCTGGATTTTGTTCATACTTGAAATGAGTCGAAGGGCCTGGGAATTTTTTATATATTTATTTATTTATATATTTATTTTTAATTAATCACACAATAAACAAGTTAAGCACTTTTCAAGATGTCCACCAAAGTACCAGAAAAACTGGAATGCTAGTTGTAATAGTGGGGGACTCCAGAAGCTTACTGTAGGTATTGAACACCGGACTTCCTCCTGAACGCTCCACAGTTCCGTCATATGGATTGATGGATTTTTCGTAGTCTTCTGGAACGTCGGTGTGTTTACTGATTTAAACATTTCCTTTGTTTTCATATGTTGTTTAACAGAACGCAGGCACGCGTGTCCATCTCGACCTTTTATGACCAGGATCTCCTTTATTCTATGTTCGAGAAGGATAAACCGCCCTATATTGCTTTTGATTAGAGATCGGTTTCACTGGGTTTCTGAGATTTTGCTTGATTTGGAAGCTTCGTGTTGGTTTAGTGGAAGATGGATGCACTTGCCGCACTCCTGTTTCTTTTTCCACGCTGATCCGTGTGTGTGTGACTCATGCACTGTATCGGCCTCCTCTACTGTACGTGTGCGCGTATATGTGTGTGTGTGTGTGTTCCTTTCCGTGTTTTTGTTATTCTGCTCTTCAGGATACCTGTCTCCTCCACTTCATGTCTACTCCGTCATGTGTCCAGACACGGCACTCTTTCTCACCGTGGTGCTCCGCTAATGTTTTGCTACACCCGTCACCCCCGGTGCGTGCTCTCGGAGCTCCACGCTCCTGGCCGCCCTGTTGGTGTTGGTGCAGGTTCAAATGCGAGGTCGGGATGAAAGAGGGAGCACATCGGTCTTTATCACAGTCGGGGTGCGAAGTGTTCCGCGGCGAGCAGATCGGAATTAATCGCCTCGGATACGAACCGGACGAGCTGTCGGGTTGAAAAAGACTCTGATCTCTGATCGCTTCCCTCTGATGAGCTCGCTGAATGATTTATTCCTCCGTTCCCGTCGCACACACTTTGATAGCTTTGGTATTCAGCGTGTGATCAAGGGCACGTCGCTGTTAGTGCTGACTCTGACGAACGCGTCAGCAGTTTTTTTTTTTTTCGGAGTGCTCCGAAAGGGCGTTGGAAAGACACGAACTTTAAAACCTGCGTGTGGGAGAGGAGACATCCGCATCTCCGGGCCTCGGCCTCCGTGTCCCTCTCCGGCCAGAGAAAACATCTCCATCTGCAGAACGATTTCAGTCCCGTCACGCCGCGGAAAAGTAGCAGAGGATGAAAAAGAGGGACAGATGTCTTTTTAATTCGTCCCACACAACCACAGCGCAACTTTTCATCCACATGCTCTCTTCTGATCAAAGATGTGCTCGTGTGTTTGCGTCTAGACCAGAAGCAACGTGGGAGCAATAAAAAAAAGGGGGGGGGGCCGTGTCCGCAGAAGGCAGGGTCCATCCGAAGGCAACGTGACACCGGTATTCCGCTCCAAAGAAATGACAAAATCGTTCCCTTCCTGTGGCGGATATTCGTTAGCGAACTCGCTGGCCAAGTCAAGGCTCTGATGAGTTTGTCTGGAAGTCCAATACGGCACCTAAGAGATGACAAGCTGATTACGTGCGTTGATGCAGTCTGTGGGAAATTAATAATTCGGTCTCCGAGATCCATGCCTGTCCTGGTCATGTCTCTGCTAATGAAGTGCCATGGTCGCGCCCTCTTTTTACACGCTAGGGGCAGCACCAGGCGTATCAGCATCCAGATCCAGAGCCTCGTTTCATTCACCGTACGATAAATATACACTGAGATGCTATCAAAAACTGGTACACCAGTCAAATACTTGGTCGGCCTCACACAGGGCATGAAGTCCACAAAAATGTGTAGGTACTGAACCCCAGACTTACTCAAGAACGCTGGAGGTGAAGGATTTCTGTCTTCCACAGCGTGTCACATGACGTCCCAGACGTCTTCACGCTGAGATCAGGTGATTTAGGTGTGACTGACTAATCCCCAAACTCAGATGAGTGTTCCTCTAACCATAACCTGGTGTCTCTAGATGTGTGTGGTGGTTTATTGTCCTGTTAGAAGAGGACAAACCCATCAGAATGAATACAGGACATGAACAGGTGGAACTCATTACACATAGTGTTCACCTGTCAGAGACGTCTGGAGGTGTCCCAGGGGTCACAAGTGCAATGGTGGATAAACAAACACCACACCATTATGGAGACACCACCAGTCTGTGTGTGTTTTACAGACTCGTCTGTAGCATTTTTCTGTCACTTAAATGTAGATGAACAGAATAATCCAGAAGTAACAGGTTTGCAGTGGAGACATGGAATACGTTAAACCGCGGTTTCTACCGCAGCTGGTTTGAGCACGATCAACCATAACATTAATACCATCTGGCTGAACAGCTCTCGTCTATCAAGGCATGGACGCCAAAAGACCCTCTGAAGAGATGTATCACGACCTGGGGATCTTCTATTGGATGGGACCACAGTTTAAACTTCACCTCTCACATATCAGTGAACCTTGTGTTCCCATGACCCTCTCAATGGTTCATTGGGTTACTGGTTGTCTTTCCTTGGACCACTTTTGGTACGTACTGGGACACACCCCACATGACCTGCTGTTTTGGAAATGATCTGAACCAGTTGTCTAGACTTCACAGATTCGGTTCTTGTCAAAGTCACTCAGATTCTTAAAAAATTAACAAAAATAAAAAAATCCCTCCTTTTCAATGTTTGAGTTTATTTTTGTAAATAACAAACGTTTAATTCCCGACGCCATCTACAGGCGAGTGATGGTAGCGCAGGTCACTCCAGGGAACTGCCGAGTTGACAGAGTTCGTTATTAAAGAGGAAGGTTCGCCTGACTGCTGCCTCCTGATAGGAGACGGAAACTGGTAGCTGGTTCTTGGCCGCTTGTTCGTACACACGTGTAGCTGACTGTCCACTTTATTAGGACACGGTCATGCAGTTTTGTAATCAGCCAATCGTGTGGCGCCTTGCTGATGAGACCCATCAGAGCACAACGATCACACCGATCCGAACTGGCGGTAAAGGATCCAGCGCCTCGCAGTGTAATCGCTCTTTGTATCCACTGTGAGCAGAAAAGCATTTCGGTATTAAGGTGGATGAGCTATAATGGCAGATCCAACCTGGTACGCCGGCATCAACATCAGCACAAAAACTTTGCCCCGGGAGCTCCGCGGCATGGATTTCCAAGGCTGAGCGGCTGAATGCGAGCCACGCGTCACCGTAAAGCAAAGTGCCAACTGGACTCGGCAAGAGTCCAGGATGGACGAGTCTCGGTTTATATGCAACACCTCTGACCTGTCAAGACTTGGATTCCACAAGACGTCTGGGAGTATGCTGTGATATCTGCATGGATATCACATGATCTGTGATCTGTGGGACCAGCATGGGGTGCCCCAAACCCACATTAATAAACCTTAGGTGTCCATGACCCATGTCTCTGGTTCACCAGTAGCCCTTCCTTGGACCGATTTTGGGACACTCCACAAGACCCGCTGGTTTGGAGATTCTGTAATCCAGTCGTCATTCGAAGCCGTTTGTATTCTTGCTCATTTTTCCTGCTTTCAACACCTTAACTTTGAGAACTGACTGCTAACTTGCTGCCTTATATATATCTCTTAGACAGTTGCTATACAGAAATAGAATTTATGTTGTATACTTATTGTGTACAGCTGTGTAGAATGTGTAGTTATTGTAGAGGAGTATATGATGATGTGGATGTGGATATCAGGTGATGATCAGGGTTTTCACTATCAGTAAGGCAGTGGTTATTCCACCGCTGCAGATCTGCTGAATACAGAGCATCCCGACCAGCGCACGTCTTCGTCTTATCCTTGAACTGAGATTAAATGATTATCTTTTCAGTGTTAGTTATGGTTTGTTATTTTTTTTTTCCTTCACTTTCCCACACCACGGGTTCGAGTGCACCGTCGGTTCACTGGTGGTCGTGGTCGGCGGTTTCTGGTGTTGCGTGCGATTGATCTCTTTCGCTTGGCAATGGCGGCGAGCGGAAGCGTTTCAGCCAATGTTTGTGTGTGGTGGTTTGAAATCTCACTCGGCTGGAGTGCGAAGGTCTGATCAGGTCAAGCGGCTGCTGAAAGTCGAGCGTAGTGGAAATTCGATCTTCAGAACCTCACCCTATTATATAGTGTACGTTCTTTTCTTCCTTTTCTAAATACGTTATTTTTTCTGTTTTTTCTTTTTTTTTTAATCAAGTCAGAGACATGGCAAGGAGTACTTGCATGTTGATGACCTCATCATCAGACACCTCCCAGTTCAGTTCCAAGAAACCCCTGTAACCACCTTATCCCCTTCAGAGAACTGGTAGCTCTGATGTGGCAGAATGTGGTTCTTAATTTTCAGGATCGACCGTCTGTTTCAGCCAACTGATTTATTCCATCCATGCACAAGGTCTCTCTCTCTCTCCCTCTCTCTCTATTGCCTCCCCTCCCTCTCTCTCTCTCTCTCTCTTTCTCTCCCCCCTTTCTTTCTCTCTCTCTCTCTCTCCTCCCCTCTCTCTCTTTCTCTTTCTATCTTTCTCTCTCCACTCTCTCTCCCTCTCTCTCTATTGCCCCCCTTCCCTCCTCTCTTTCTTTCTCTCTCTCTCTCTCTCTCTCTCTCTCTCTCTCTGTATCTGTGTTCACCGAAGCCAGGATGTCTTCGTGGCTTTGCGAGAGGCCAAATTAAAGAGCAAGAAAGCCTGTTTTCCTGGGAAGGGAAGCCGGGAAGCCGGCACTGGCAGTCCCAGACGTCTCTTGGGCACGGGTCAAGCTGCAAAAGTTAAGCGATTTATGACATGCGAGAACTCCACGCTCTTGTTGGAGAACACAGTCGTCTTCATAATACCTCAGTGAATGGCTTTTATTGCTCGTTCGTCACTAGGTGCCTGGCAAAGCAGCAGCCGAGGACTCCAGCTCAACACACACACACACACACACACACACACACACACACACACACACACACACACAGAGTACTGTAGTTATCAGTATGTCTGAATGCTTTTTGTCCTTTAGAAGCGTAACATCCGTCATAAATATAATCTGTATTTAAAGCTGTAGTCAGAACCGAAGCGACCTCTGACCCTTACATCAGTCCTCGGCAGGTATCAGAGCTCCCAGAGGATATTTTTATCCCTCTCTACCTCATCCGCTTCCTTTCCTGGCCTTAATCGGTTGGTTGATTGCCCTTTTTGGACAGTTCCTTTTTTGAGGCTGATTTTGTTTTGGCTTTTTTTAGACTTCCTCCGTGTGTGTGTGTGTGTGTGTGTGTGTGTGTGGATTTAGAGCACATAAAGACAAAGATGGCTTACTGTCCCAGTTCTGGCTTCTTTTATTTCCTCCATCTGGCTCTCATCCTACTCTCGCTATGACCTCTCGTCCTCTTTACGATACATTTTGATGTGGAGTGAAACGGAAGTATCGATGCGAAAATACAGCTTGTGTTTCACTCCTCCTGACCGGCAGGGATGCACAGGCTCCCTATATCTGTTGTCTTTATGCTTATCGCCTCGTACACACCTCGCACAATGTCCATCTTATATCATTCAAAGTCAGTCACCCAGACAGACAGTCACCCAGACAGTCATTCTTTTATCCGCTGTGTCCATCAGGGTCACAGTCTATCCAGGGTCCACCCTGAATCGTTGGGTTCGAGGCAGGAATACCCCTGGACAAAGCACAAGTCCATTGCAGGGCACCTACCAAGTGTGTTTCCTGGGAGGTCGGAGAAAAACCCGGGCACCTGATGAAAACCGACACGGGAAGAACACACAAAACTCCCCACGGACCGAGACCAGAGTGAACCCACAATCCCAGATCCCTGGTGCCGTCATCTATGCGTTTCTGCTCTGCCGGTTTCTGAACCGCTCGCTTCACATCCGTCCTTAGACAACCGAGCTTTCGATACTGAGAGTTCACACGAGTTCACTTTCACCATTAGAGGGCACGTGAGGGCACGTGGATGCTGGATAGATGGATGAATAGATTAAAATACAGTAAGACAAGGTCAGGTCTGAGTTTGGCTTCTTGGATGTAATATTAGTTCAACCACAAGCTTAGAAATAACATGTATCTTTTTTTTTTCCTCTCCCCTGCAGGGTTTGGGATCTGGATGGGAACGAAACCGTATCGTTTCGACTCTGGTCTCCAGGTGTCACTGTGTGCTGGCATCCTGAGGAGGTGTTTAAGGTACTGCAAGTACCCAGAGTTGAGGACTCGGGATGTTCTAAAACAGTCTTAACCTTGATACGAATCGTTTCCCAAAGATATAAATAGGATTTTAGAAAGATATCAGATATTACAATCAAGTATTACGTTAACCTCAGGCTGTCGTCTTTGTTTCCGTTACTGATAAACACGCTCGGCTCGGTACTGAGGATGCTTTTTCTGTTGACTTCCTCTCAGCTGATGGTGGCCGAGAAAAAGGGCACCGTACGTTTCTACGACCTCGTCACCCAGCAGGCCATTCTGTCTCTGGACAGTGGGCAGATGCCCCTGATGTCTGCTGACTGGTGCCTCACTAACACCATTAAAGTGGGCGCTGTGGTGGGTAGCGACTGGGTGATCTGGGACATCACACGATCCAGGTAAGAGTTCGTCTTAAAATATGGTACGTTTTCTCATGAAACGTCAGCCAAAACCCACCTATTTATCACAGAAAGAGGTCATTTTATTGACAGTAAACCAAAGAACACAGGCATTTTCCCCAGCAGGTTAACAAAACGTGCCAAAACAGAACAACACAATTAAACACTAAAAGACCCAATACCACAAATCGTTCTCTTTCCACTGAATTATACCGTGCTCTGAAAAGCTCAGTGTCAAGAGTATTAAAAAGTTTTTCCTGCTGGAAACCAGATTTCCAAAGATTGTAACCTTTATGATTCTGGAGCTCTTGGCCAGAAAATTGTATAAAAAACGATTAGAGACGACGTAAGCTCTGGCTGAAGCATCTGAAAAAACTCAGGTATGAAAAAACTCACAATGTATCAGATGCTATATGAGCTTTACTTTACTTATTACTTGTTACTAACAGAGACGCTGCCATTAGTCATTGTGCAATATCTTGGATTATACACACATTTTATATTCTGTTTATTGACTTATCCGCACTCCCTGTTATGTGGAAGAGCACTGGCAGGATCGCTGCTGAAGTGTGTTATGCAAAGACAATAAAGACAGTGGTACTAAAGTTACTACAGGAGATTAACGCATTCGTCTTTTCCGATAGTTATCCTCAGGACAAGAGGCCAGTGCATTTGGACAAAGCGCGACTATTCAGGTACACGCAGACTTTTAGTTTCTTGTGATCGCTCCCGATCACTGTTGAATATCAGAGATTGATTGATCGATTGATATATTTTTTTTTAAATATACATACACACGTGTGCTATAATCTCTTAGGTGGTCGAGAGCGAACGAAAATCTTTTCGCCACCACTGGATGTCCGGGAAAGATCAGCAGTCAGTTATTGGTGCATCATCTCAGTCACCCGCAGGTGAGTGTATAGTGTGTGTTTAGAGCATATACAGTGTATGTAGCACATAGAGAGTTTATAAAGTGTACACGTTAATAGTGTATAGAACCAGCGCATATACAGCGTTTATATAGAGTGTATCCAGTGTATAGAGCATGTATGGAGTGTATATACTGTGTGTATACTGTGTATAGAGCGTACACTGTGTGTATAGAGTGTATACAGGGTGTAGAGGGTATATAGCATGCAGAGCGTATACCGTGTGTACGGAGTGTGTATGTAGTGTATAGAGCATTTACGGTGTGTATGAAGTTTATGAAGTGTGGATAGAGGATATAGTGTGTATGGAGTGTATAAATCGTATATAGCACAAAGTGTGTGTGTAGAGTGCATATAGTGTATAGATGGAGTGTATGCATTGTGTATAGACTGTATACAGTGTGTAGAGTTTATACAGTGTATGGAGCGTATAGACTGTATACAGTGTGTAGAGTTTATACAGTGTATGGAGCGTATAGACTGTATACAGTGTGTAGAGTTTATACAGTGTAT
>JAOVVF010000014.1:15739027-15750049 GCA_028565595.1 Duopalatinus emarginatus | reverse complement strand
TTTCTGTAAGATGTTTATTTAACATTTGGAAGGAGTCTCCAGTATCAGTGCTTTATATCAATCAAACTGGAATTACTGCTGTGATATAAGAAATGAAACACTCCTTGAGATACTGTTATAAGAAACAAATCCATTTCTGAGAGGTGACAGTTACGTACCATTCCTTTCATCACTCTGCTATTGTATTCCTTATTTATAATACATTTAGAAATTACTTACAGGATGATCCTGGTCCAGGTCAGGGTCAAACTTTGTGATTATGTGATTGCATTTGTCCAGATCACTCATCTTACGTGGGAACCACTGAACTAAAAAAATCAAATAAAGAAAACGTAATAATAATAATAATAATAATAATAATAATAATAATAACAAAACAACAACAACAACAATAATAATAATAATAAGATTAGTAATAATAATTATTATTATATATTTATTTCCTTTTGCTTGTATTTATGTAAAGCCTTGCTTTGTCTTAGCACATGTGAATTTACACTCTTCAGACAAAAACTAGTCAATGAATGACGTTTAGGATTATCGGTTTTAACAGATGCTTACTTATTATACTAGGTAAGTATCTTTTATTATAACTCTTGTACCTCCTGGTGTCATATAATGCCAAATTTTCTTACATTATTTGTATATGTTGAAATTCTCCATCATTTTTATAACACCTTGGACTTTTTCATCCATAAACTAAAAGGGGTGCATACTTTTGCAGATGTATAATTGACAGTTATCTACAAAATTATCTACAAAATATTGTTCTCCTGTTAGTGTTGTTTACTTGATTTCTATTACACTGTTATTGCTGTATTTTGTATATTAACCGTTGTATCATTTACTTGAAAACAATTTAAAATAGCAGATGGCTAATAGCTCATGAAAATCAGAAAACCAGTATCTCTAATTGTTATATACTGAACCATTGAGGTCGGAAACATTTTTAATGAATTAGATGTCTTCTTGCATTTTGTGTATTTTTAACAGATTTAAATGATAGCTATCATTAAGCTAGCTGATAGATCTCTACAGACCTCTAGCCTGCACCTTTACTGTCTCTGTACTAAAGATTCACTTCACCCGGAGTGGACTTAAATATTATGTGTTTTCTCCTATCGATGAAGTTGAACGGATTCTTTCGCGAAGCAACAGAAACAGCGCTGGGTGAACTAATAATATTTTATATTAAATGTGGGGGGGTCCAAACGAACAGTTATGAAATGTGGGTGGGTCTCGTCCCACTCACGTTCAATGATGGCAACGCCCATGTACTGAACCCTAATTACGATATCCCCGATTATTTATTACTATTCAAACAATATAATTCCTATGTCTGATGCTGACCTGTCAGTTGTCCAGAAGACAAGACAATAATCCTCCACGAAGAGTGTAGGACACAGAAAGTTATTGCTGAAAAGGCTGGCTGTTCGCATACCAAATGGAAGTTGACTGGAAGGGGAAAATGTAGTAGGAAAAAGTGCACGAGCAATAGGAATGACCACGGCCTTGAAAGGAGTGTCAGAAAAATATATCTTTTTCAAGAATTTCACAAGAAGTGGACTAGTACAATTGCCATATTTCTATTATGAAGCCACTCATGAAACAGTGAGAACATCAGATCCTGGTCTCAGGAGAAAAAGAGCTGGACTGTTGCTCAGTGGTCTGAAGACCTCTTTTCAGATGAGTGTAAATTTTGCATTTTGTTTGGAAATCAAGGTCTTAGATGGAAAAACATCGGTCCCAGCAAACACAGATGAGCAAATGACACCTATTAAAGCAATAAGTTCAATAACAGTTCAGCAGTGCCACAAGCGGATTGCCTCCATGACACACCGTACCGATGCACTTATACATGGTAAAGGAGCTCCAAACAAGTACTGAATGTTGAAATTAACATGTACTTGTCAGAAGTTGGATGTTTCTGTATTGTACAGTGACGTTCCGAGCACAGAAATCCTGGTGGGATACGATAAACCCTGTATGGTCAGCAGCTGACTCATCTGAGAAACTACACACAAAACTACCTGCTTAATGAATCCAAAACCAAACGCATCTCAAGTCTTGAATACACACATAAAGAAATAGTTAGCAAACTTGGAGACACAAACATTATGGTCTGCCATGGATGCCCCCCACTAAACCATGGTCAGACGAATGCTGCCGGACTGGCCCCATGCTCATCAGACAAAGACTGCAAGGGAAGTACCTTAAGACTGTTGTTGTATGTAGTAAATATTATAAAACAATATTACTCAAAATATAAAAAAATATATATTAATATTGCTACTTATATATATTGCTATATATTACATTGAATTATTGATCATGTTGTGCACAGCGACCTCTGGTGTCTAATGTGAGGACACCACTGGTATTGTACATCATATTCTACTAATTGGAGACTGTGGATTTCTGGTTTACATAATAAAACCATAAACAACAACAACAACAACAACAACAATAATAATAATAATAATAATAATAATAATAATAATAATAATAATAAAATAAAACAAAAAATGAAAGTTTGAAATATGTCATGTACACTCTAACATATATGACAATTTAACTTTAATTTTAATTAAATGGCGCATTTTAATGACGTGGCGTCAAGACCAGGAATCCGGCTTAAAGCCTTCTTAAAATGTGCTAGGGCTTAATTAATAGAGTCGAATCCCCGTTATTACTGCTGCGGTTTACTGGAGTGTAACAGAAATCAGAGATGTTATTTATTTAATTATCACTTTAATAGAGTGTGTTGATATTAGATACAGTTGATCATTTTTCTCTCTCGGTACTGTGTGAAGTGTTAAAAGTGTAAAGGTTTACGCACCCCGGTCGTCCTGCAGAAGCCGCACTTCATCTGCGACTCTCCTGAGCGCGTTAATGAAGGTGTCGGTGTCTGAACTGTGAACTTCACACTGCATGAAGAACTCCAGCTCATCTGAGGACATCTTCTTACACCTCCGAGCTGCACGACTCTCCAGGTGGAGCAGCTTCGCCTCAAAGGTCTTTACACACACACACACACACACACACACACACACACACCCACCAAGGAAATCAACTCGCATTAATTAAACCATTGGCCGTTAATTGGATATGAACCATGTACTGGGACATGAGAGGTTTCTCCCCATAGGATCATGGAAACATTTTGTTGCTGTCTGATTTATAATCCACCCCCATTTACAGGGCTTTATTATTTCTGTTCAATTATTTCTTTTGCGCACTTCTTGGTAATTACGCACAGTTTTGTGCCATATTGCGCGGGAAAAAAAAATCTGCATTTGTGGATCTTCAATAATCTAGAAATCGGTATAATTTCACATTGTTAATACTTTTAAAAATGCTTGAAAAAGCGCTACATGTAAAAATTAATAAATCACGTGGGGTTAGATGTGTGTTTGTGTGTGTGTGTGTAGACCTTAGGTTATGTTTGAACACGTGTGTTGAAGCTCTGACCACAATACAAATTAAGTAGATAGATCAGATAGATAAATTCAACTTTATTGTCATTGCTCAGTACAAGTGCAAGGCAACGAAATGCAGTTCGCATCTACCAGAAGTGCAAATAGTAGCAATGTGCAGAGTGCAAAAGTGCAAATGTAAAAACTGTGCAAAGATAACACACTAGGTTACATTTTCAGATTTTTCTCAAAATCAAAGTTTCGTTTAGAAACAATTTATGTCTTCTGATTTTATTAATTAATTCATTAATTTTACTTTAATTTTATTTTAAAAAGTCCTTTTGGAGACTTTTGGACAATATAAAAACATTGGTTGGGATTTGCACCCTGAAAGTGACCGTTTGGACCTAATTTCTTTACAGTAGAGCATGTTTAATTGAAATAATACAAAAAATGTGACTAATATGACTAATTTATGTAGATTTAGGACAGAAAGATGGGTACCCCTTTGATGATACCACCCCAGAGATAATGTATCGGCAGTTTAGTATCCTTTATTCTGGCATAATGATTAAAAGTTTTAAGATCCCTTTTATCTTTTAAAGATTTATTGCTATATTAAAATTCAACCCTGCATTATGTTATCAATGGCTTACCTCGAACACTTTCCCAGCCTTAAAGAGTCCGGCATTTTTGTCGTTCTTGTGCGTAAAGAGCAGATGGAGAGTAACTTTACCGCTTTTCTCTTCAAAAACCAAGTTGTCTCCACTGCGTGATGGACCCGGAGACGCAGATGTGCTCTCTCTGTCCCTCTCCCTGTCTCTCTCCCTGTCCCTCTCCCTATCTCTGCGTGCGTCCTCGATAAGACTCCTCTTTCTGCCGGTGAAAGGCGCGCTCTGCGCCACGCTCTGCGCCGCGCTCTCCGTCTTCATTTCTTTTCTCTATAACTCTAATTCTCTCTGCTAGCTCTTGCCTTTAGGTTTTCACTTGTATCCTGTCACGTACCCGGTGATTTATATACACGAGGAAGTGAGGTCTTTATGTAAATGCGGTGCAGGAGCGCGACTCCATGTGCGCGGCGCTGCGTCACGCGTCTCCGTTTTCTTCCATTTGAAGAAGCCTGAAAAAAACCCCAGCGGTTATCAAACGACGATCAGATGAGCTCTGAAGATCAGTCAGAGTATGTGTGACTGTTTACACAGCCTAGTTTAGACGCAAATCCTTGGGGAAAAAAAAAAAAGAAATTGGATGCGACATGTGAGGTACTAACATAATAATAATAATAATAATAATAATAATGCTTAGTTCTTAAATAATACATTATTATTATTATTATTAGTAGTAGTAGTAGTAGTAATACAATTGATATTATGCATAAAATGTCAGGAAATAAGTGGTCACATTCGTTCCATACATTTTTATGTGGTTCCAATTTTATTGTAATCACATTTATTCAGTATGCTCATCAGATAAATATGTTGGTTGCAACGGACAGTTGCACCATGCATGTGACAAATAAAATGTTGAAACTTAAAGGAAGTCCTTTTTTTCCTTTATTTGGTCAAACTGAAATCTCACCATGACTCACTAGACATTAAGTTATAATAATTAGCATTAATAGTATGTATAGTATTGTAGGTTATACATGTAGGTTATTCAAAAACAATACAAGTAATATAAGGTTTAAAAGTGGTTCAAAAGTCTTTAAAGGTAATTATAAGGATTAAAACATAGAATACAAATGACCTAATCAAAAATCCAGCAACGTAACTATACTGTTATCATCTACATTAATGACTACAAATATGAACCTACAAACTACAGCTTACATACAGGGTTATAAACATTGTCTACAATACATGATATACTTTATATCAAGCTTCTCTTTAGATGAGCACATGGTGGGTTTAAAACTCAACCGGACATGACACCTGACATTATTTAAATGCTTGTAGATGTCGATAGTATCGGTGAGCCAAGATCTTGTCCATGGTTCTACAGTTGTTCTACTCCATCTTCTGCAGAGCGCTGCACAGGATCCCCATCTCACCTGAAACAGGAATGATCCGAAATTCAGCAGTCCGAAAACTTCTTGAAGATGGCCTTATTTACGGGTATCTATATTTTTTTTTTCAGTATCCTTAGAAGCAATAACTAATACACTGATAACGAGTAGTTGCAAATCAGGATAAAGCCCTTAAACATTTAAAATCGTACAAATGTGCATAATTTATATCAAGTAAAAAAAGAAGTTTCAAGCAAACCGATACGTTCCTTTGATGTGGAAGTGTATTCCACTATCAAAAAAGGTTTCAGCTAAAAACACTCTGGGAAGCAACGATAATAAAAAAGGTCAAGTTCCATCAAGAACATATCATTCATCTTGTTTACATCAAACCTTTAAAAGTTCCTCAGAAAGAAAAACACTTGACCCTGCTTTTTATCCGTTCAGTTACATAAAGGTTGAGTTCTGCTTGGAATCTGTTGCATAGTCCTTCTAGTTAACCCTTTAAAGGTTCTGTTTAGAACTCTGCAGCAAACATCATTTCAAGCAAAACCCAACTTACATGTAACAGAATGTCTAAAAACCACTGAACCAGGTTTTCTAGGAACCTTTATATTTTTACAAGCACATCAGAATGTTTTATTTTTAAAAGTGCATCTAATCTAAAACCTGCTAATTACATAATATGGAATTTTAAGACGTACTACTGATGCTCTCAGCCAGGTTGTGCAGTTGTTTTGTGTTGTCTAGAACCTCGATGCTCTGAGTGTAGACATTATAGTGCAGAGAGAAAGGTCTCGGAATGGTGGCAGCAAACTTCCTGTAATATATAAAAAACACCAATGAGTGAAGAGATGTGATATGATTCTCAGGTGATCTCAGTTGTAGGGTTTGAGCAATCAGAGTTACATATACCTGACTTTCTCTTTGGCATCCTCAAAGCTCTGGGCCACATAGTAGACAGGCTGGAATTCAGTGATGGGGTATTTCTGCACGCTCGTCTTCTCTGGGTCGAAGGGCATAAGTTCTGGTTTGTCAGACAAACAGTACTGCAGGATAGAAAAAATATATTTGCTCAGAAAGTTGGGCATTTTACTTGCATTCAAACAAAAATGTTCCATGTGAAAGTGAATTATTTACCTACTGTGTTTGCACACAGAGGAATGTGATCTCTGCATTTAACCCATCCGTGCAGTGAAACACACACACACACACACACACACACACACACACACACACACACACACACCAGTGAACACTAGGGAGCAGTGTACACACTAGCCCGGAGCGAGGGGGGGGCACCTCAGTCATGTCTTGCCCTTGGCAAGAACTGAGCTCAAAGATCTAAGACTTTTTTGACATATGTACACAAAAAGCCTTTTTCTGTCAAATATTGTTCACAAATTTGTCTAAATCAGTGTTAGTGTTAGTGAGCACCTCTCCTTTGCCTAGACAATCCATCCACCTCACAGGTGTGGCAGATCAAGTTGCTGATTAGACAGCAGGATTATTGCACAGGTGAGCCCTAGGCTGGCCACAATGCCACAGATTGCCATGCTTACTGCAGGAATGTCCACCAAAAAGCCTCGTGGTGAATCGACTGGCCCGTGGTGGCGGTGGGGTTATGGTATGGGCAGGCATAATTGACAACAAACACAGGTGCATTTGATTGATGGCATTTTGAATGCACAGTGACGATATCCACTGCCACCATGAGCCACTCGATTCACAGTGGCGACATTCACAACAAGGGCTTCTGGTGGGCGTTCCTGCAGTCAGAACTCCAATTGCACGCATCCTCAAAAATTTTAGCACATTTTAGAGTCTCCTTTTATTGTAGCCAGTCTGAGGCTCACCTGTGCAACAATCCTGCTAATCAGCATCTTGATTTGCCACACCAGTGAGGTGGATGGATTATTCAGGCAAAGGAGAAGTGCTCACTAACACAGATTTAGACAAATTTGTGAACAATATTTGAGAGAAAAGAGCATTTTGTGTACATAGAAAAAGTCTTAGATCGTTTTAATTTTTTGTTCAGTTAAAATATAAACATTTGTCTGTAATATTAAGATTTTCCTCAGATGCACAGATAAATAACTAAAATTATATACACTTATGAAAATGACTATGTAATTATATTTTGCAATGCTATATACAGATCTCATTTATATTTTTTATAAAATTATAAAAAGCTGTGTTGAGAAATTACAAAGAAGAGCTACAAATGGCTAAAAATGTCCCTGTAAGTACACTTAGCAAAGCTGTATATAGCTATTATTTCTGTTATAAAAATAATATAAACATAGAATTGTATTGACAGTATCAACATTTCCCTCAGATGCAGTGATAAATTACTAAGAAAAATCCATGTTTGACTAAAACATTAAAATTGTGAAATGTCTACTTGGTTAGAGGATAACTATGGCAGATGTATTGGACAGTATATTCGACATGACCCAGCACCTGGGAATAAGGCTCTAAATGAAACACTAGGTTGGTCAAAGACAAAATTTTGTTAGTAATGAGAATAATTTTCTCACCTGTAGTTCTCCAAATGACGAGAGAAGACCTGCTCCATAGGCCTTAATGTCATTGCCTTGTTTACAAAGCCCAAATTCTACAGTAAACCAGTAAACCTACAAACACAAAAACGCCCACAAGAGCACTGTAAACCACACTTATAATCTCAGAAAGCTGAAACAGAAAAACCCTCAGAATTAACACAACCTGATTTTTGTAGGTAGCCTAGCCATGGCTAGACTAAGTATTTTTATAGTGAAGTTTTGCTGATCAGGTATGGTTCTGCAGAACTCCTGTATAGGAGCTGTATGAATTTTCTAAAATAATGTACAATAATATTTTCTAGACCAGACGTATAACTAGCACAGTGATACGATTAGCGCTGTCAGAAAGATTTTTTTTAACATTGCATTGTTACATTATGTTATATTTCATTGTTAGGTACATTGTTGGGATATAATATTTTCTACATTAGTCTTAGTGCACAGTTAGCGCTGTGTCTGGTTACGTTACATTTTATGACACTAATGTTACTTACATTATTTTTGTTACATTTATGTTACTTTACATTATTTTTGTTCAATTATTTTTGTTACATTGTTTTTGTAACATTTATGTTACTTTATAGTATTTTTGTTACATTTATGTTACTTTACATTATCTTGTTGCATTATATTTCATTCCAATATGTTAGGTTACAGTGCATGTTGCATTATTTTCTGTTATATCGTGTTACATGACATTATGTTATGTTAAAGTATGTTCCGTTACATTATTTTTGTTACACTGTGTAATGTTACATTATGTTGCGTTTCATTGTTAGGCTACATTATATTATCTAAAATATAACTATGCAGTACTCACTGTAGCAAGCTTCTCTATGTACTCGTCAGGGGCTCCAAGGGATGCCAGGCCAATCTCCTGTTAAGAAAGAAAAACCATAAAGACATAAGATAAAATATTTATACTTCATGCAGTTGTTGGAACCCTCTCATGTTCTGGGTAAAATTAATAATGAAAAAACAAAAAAATATCACAATAGGTTTTAATATTTTTTATTTATTTATTTTTTATTATTAAATTGTTGTTTTAGTATTTTTCTACTGAATACCTAATCCAAGATAAACTTACTATTACTCAGTAAATTAAGTACATTCAGCAGGTATCCTTATTAGTATTTATTATTTATTTAGTATGTATTAATTTGTCACTCCCTTTGACATTCTGTGGTTAGATTTGTGCATCAGAAAGCCACGATTTCACAAAACAAGCAAATATGCTGAACGTCTTGTTAGTTTTATCATTTTAAAGTAAAGCTGTATAATCTCTGTAATTCACTGTTGAATTTATATTACAGAAGCACACCTGTGAGAACTGAGCAAAACCGGGGTCGGCAAACAGAGGAACGTGTCCCAGCAGCTCATGGCAGATGTCTCTGAAATCAAGAATGTTTATTTATTAACTTTTCACATGTAGTCAAATCAGTTTAGACAATTTATACGACGCAGCAATGGCTTAGTGGTTAAGGGGGTGTGTATGTGTGAGCTCTACTCACGGCTCAGGCGTGTACATGGGCTTGGATCCGTGGCGGATGTATTGGGTGGAATGAAACACGCGGAAGGCCAAACCAGCGAGGAAGTCTCGAGACGACAGCAGTCCAGCTACAGGGCGCAGACGAAAACCGGTGCATGCTGGGAAAGATAGAGTATCAGTATTATAATAATCATATTATTAATCATTTAAGAAAGCTGTTCATGGAACTACTGTTAATAGCTGCTATAAGGCAAGTGATAACAGGAAGTAGTTGGCTGTAGAGACATTAAATGGGCCATGTATATATGTATGTATAAATGGATAAAAAGCATAATCAGTTATATTAATGAATTAATTAATGAAACTAATAATCAGTTTCATTCTTCAATCAGTTTTAAAGTCTGTACAATTTTATTCCTGGGATCTCTGGAAATGGGAATATACATATATCGACCTGCTGACCTCCAGTCGTCTAGACATCACAATTTAGCCCTTGTCAAAGTTACCCAGATCATTTTTCCTGCTTCCAAAACCTCAGCCTTTTTGCTGACTAACATATCCTACTAATATACCCCTGGACAGAACTGTTGTAATGAGATGATCAAGGTTATTCACTTCACCTGTCAGTGGTTTTGTGGTTTTATTGTTATGGCTGGGTGGTGCATGGGTGCAGAGTCTTACACTGCAGGAAATTGGAGACCTCCTCTAGTTGAGGGATGTTGTCCTCACGGTAACCGCAGTATTTCTCCAGCAGAGGAAAGACGTGGTTGTGCTCATGACATGCATGAGTGGGGTACAGGGTCTTCAGCTCCCTGAACACGGTTCCCCATGTGGCCTTCTCCTCCTCCGTGTACTTTACATGTGGGATTGGCTCACCACTGTGGACAGAATATTGGGAAAAAATAGACAGATAAGTTATACTTGTAATATAAACTTTCACATAATTTTCAATGCAGTTACATAATAAAATAAATACATTTTAATAAATGTAGGTAAAAAAAGATATCTGTACTTTTAAAAGGAATTTTTTTTCTCATTACTCTGATGGATACCTTAAAGGTACTTTGAAGAACCGTACAACAGAAGTTCTTATTAAATAGCTCTCCTTGTCGAAAAAAGGTCTAACTCATTTATGGAAACTTGCAAAACTTTGACTATCAATAAGGGCCATTATTAAATCCGCAAATAAATAAATAAATAAATAATCTAGAACCCTTAAGGGTTTACTAATGATGCTTTGTAGAACCATATAGAACCCACTAAAATGGGTAAAATATGTGAAATATTGAATGCTACAGGAACCCTGAACCCTGTTTGTTAAAAAAACCCACAAGAAACTATAAGGGACTCTAAATATATGACATTTATATATGACACAATTAAAGAAGATTTGATTTAAAAGTAGTTGTTGTTATTATTATTATTATTATGATTATTATTATTATTATAGAACCCCATACACCAGGGGGTTTGACTATGAGAAGCCTGGAGTAAAGGCTCTTATTATCTTATGGAACCCTCGTCAAGAAAGGTACTTAAAGTTAGTGA
>JAOVVF010000014.1:15713717-15725537 GCA_028565595.1 Duopalatinus emarginatus | reverse complement strand
GTGTGTGTGTATGTGTGTGTGTGTGTGTGTGTGTGTGTGTGTGTGTGTATGTGTGTGTGTGTGTGTGTGTGTGTGTGGATACATTATACTTTATGTCTTTAAACAGAGCAACTACAACTCAAACCTGATTTTATAGCAAAAGTGTGTTTTTAATTTTTATTTTATTATCTAGAACAGGATGGAGTCGGCACTGCTCTCTGATAGGTCCGTACAGGAGGTAGAACAGAATGTACCACTGGCTCTTAATTATCTCTTCACTCATCTGGAAACCATTGGATCCATATGGACGCTGCATTCCTCCACAAAAGCAACAACTAAAACAACCACACCACAATGGATATCAAACTGGCCAGATTATATCATTCTGTTTTTAATCAAAAAGTGACTTTGTGGATGATTATTGAATTACAACTTTCATAATAAATAAATAAATAACTTTGAAAGGACAGAAAATTATTACAAGAAAGGCTTGTAAAAGTATTATTTATGTATTGTAGAATAAAATAAGTAGCATAAATATATTCTAATTAAATCAAATTTAAATTAAGTATAATTATTATCATCTTATTATTTTAAAATTTGTTTACATTAGTACATTTTTGTTAGTTTAAGTGTAGTTAAATTATTATTTAAAAAAATATATAAAAACAGATTTTAGTTATCATTTTTGCTTTTTTTTTGGCTATGTTTATTTATCTTATTCCCAGATCTTAAGTCCCAAAATAATCAACATTTTAAAAAAATTCCCCAATAATATCCATCAAATTAGGAATGTGATGTAAAATGTCGCTGACATTTTTTTTCACTCTAGTGAATCAAGTTTATGAAAAACAGCCCCAAAACAGCTCTGACCCCCTGAGCCATGGGCACCTCTAAAGCTGTTCTGTGTATCTGATACCAATTCATTAGCAACCAATTCTTCTTGAAAGTTTAAAGTGAACTATTTGCCTACTGTGTTTGCACACAGAGGAATGTGACCTCCGCATTTAACCCATCCATGCAGTGAAAAACACACACACACACACACACACACACACACACACACACCAGTGAACACTAGGGGGCAGTGAACACACTTGCCCGGAGCGCGGGGCGGCCCCAAACCATGGCGCACGGGGAGCAGTTGGGGGAGTCAGGTCTTGTTCAAGGGCACCTCAATCATGGCTTTCGAATTGAACCCGCAACCTTCTGGTCACAAGACCGATTCACTAACCCTGAACACTAGGCCACGGCTGCCACGGCTGGATCTTCTGTGGGTTGAGACCGGACAGGCTAACCTTTGAGCGGTTTTATTAATAGAGATTTCTGTAGGTCACTCTGGATATAAAATAAATTTTGTGGTGGCTGTTTAGGCAGGTGGTTTTTATTTTGTGGCTGATCGTTGCATCGGTGAATTAAAATTCTTTTCTGTCTTTATTTTGCCCTTCGTTATATTAAAAACCTTTAATGCTTTCATTTCTTTCTGAAAGCTGTTGTACAGAAATGAGTGCACTTAAGCTGATGTAACCCTGAACCCCCAGGCTGAAACCTTCTTTACTCAGGCTTTATGTGAAACACAGTCACATGGTACAACACGGCAGGGGGCTTTTAGGGTAACTGGGAGGTGGTTGTTAGAGATGGCACAGTGCCAGCTTGCAGGAACAGTGGAGGTGGAGTGGGGGGTGGATCATGTCCTGTGAGATCTCATAGGTTAAGACTGAAGCCTTTAATATTTACAACGTCCTCACCAGTGACGTCCATGTGCTGTTTCTTTTAGAGTGTAACTAACGGTTATCTCTCTACGACTCGACACTGTCTCTAGAAATCACACTTTTGTGTCTGATGCAAAGTTCAGGCTGAGTGTGATGGTTGAGTAAATAAAAAAAGAACTAAAAACATGTTGATCAATGGATCGATCAGGCACCTTGAAGTGAATTCTGCATGTAGTCAGTTAAGGAAGTGACCTTGAAGCAGGATGTGCACTTTGACACTGGTGGTGTTTCGCTCACGACATGAAACAGTAAATCTCAGGTCAGACACATCCGATCATTTTAACCTAGTAGGGACATGTGGCTGCTACCAAAATATTTGTCTTTAGTGAGGTTTGGGTTTTGGTTAAAGGTTAATCCTTTGGTCCCCACAGTGATCAGAATATCTAATATTTTGATGTTGTGAGGACATTTTCGCTGGTCCTCATGAGGACATTAGAGGACATTTTGTTGCTGTTATTTTTAAAAACAATTAAACAAACATCAAAACAGACAAACAAACAAACAAATAAAATTACCATTAATGAGATAAGTGGTAGGTTTAGGGTTAAGTTTAGGGTTAGGGTTAGGTTAATGCATAGCATTAGCATTTATTGGATACATTAATAATTATGTCTATAGAAAGTCCTTACAACTATAAAGAGACAAGTGTGTGGCTCTCTCTCTCTCTCTCTCTCTCTGTGTGTGTGTGTGTGTGTGTTCATGCTTATATTTGTGATGGACTTCAGACACATGGGACAAATTAAACTTCTAACTTTCCAATCTTATTACATCCAAATAAGGACTTTTACAATTAACACATTAACCACATGTTTATATATGTTTTGGTTCAGCAGCTCTGTATATATATATATATACTGCACATTTTAGAGTGGCCTTTTATTGTGGCCAGCCTGAGGCTCACCTGTGCAATAATCCTGCTGTCTAATCAGCATAGTGAATATTTGAGAGAAAAAGGACTTTTGTGTACATAAAAAATGTCTCAGATCTTTAAGTTCAGCTCATGAAAAATGGGAGGGAAAAAAGTGTTGCATTTCTATTTTGGTTCAGTGTATATGTACATATATTATAAATATTTTTATATCTGGATTTTATATTTCTACAAAGCTGATCTGGGACAATGTCCATTGTTTAAACACTATCAACATAATACTGAATTTAGCTGTAATAGTCGTTATTCAGTGGACAGAACTGAACCGACTGAAGCTCAATAGTTCCATGTATGCATATTAGAGGCAGTGCATTTCCTGTAGTGTGAACAGAAGAACATCAGATACTCACCTCAAACAGCCTGAGGGCCTGGGCCAGCGCTCCCACTCCCTCTTTCAGAGAGAAGATACATGACAACACGCTGGACTTGTTGAGCTGCTCCTCCAGGTACATGGAGCTCTGAGGAAAACTAGAGACAGACTTGCTATCGGAGCTCATCTTCTGCAACAGCAGAGAGACAATCCTAATATGTACAGCGAATTTCACAGCAAACACTACACTAAACCCCAGACATGTGCTACAAACTGCACAGTGATGTGATTTAACACGCTTTCACCTGCAGCAGCATAGTGACCTTATTATATCCTATTAGTGTGTGTGTGTGTGTGTGTGTGTGTGTGTGTGAGGGGATTTATGAACTCATGATTGTCATCAGTTTCACATTCCTTCAGAATTATTATTTTTTTATTCAGATAGATAGATATACAACATTAGATATACAACATAGATAGATAGATAGATTAGATAAAATTGTGTATATTATATAATATACCAATAAAATTTGCTTTTTATTTTTTTCTGTTTCAGAAAAAAAAATCATTGCACCATCGATTTAAAGTCTAGGAACATGTGCAGAATTTTGCTGACTAACCCCCCCCCCCCCACACACACACAACCAGACTAACATTTATTTTACAATAACTATATTGTTTAATTTATAACCTCTCTTATTTCTATAAATAATAATAATAATAATAACAACGATAATAATAATAATAATAATAATAATAATAATAATAATAATAATAATAATAATGACCTGTCTGCTGCTGTCTCCATTCATCTCAGTCAACACTGTGTCCAGCTTGTCTCTCAGTCTCCTGTTGATCTGTTTTACAGAATTTTCCCCAGCAACTTTGCAACTTTGCCCAACTTTAGGCGTTTTTTTAAAAGCCAGTCACGTGACACCACGCCCCCCACCAGAGACCATCCACGTTGCTGTCACGTGACACGTGTGTTAGGTGTCCAGTGATAGGAGTGATACGAGTCAGGAGTGAGTGCGTCTCTGGGTTTAAAGCCCTGGTGTTCTGCGACTCTGACAGACTGAAGGAAATCAGTTTGAGGCCACAGGTGAGGAGGAGGACCGAGTTAGGAGTCTAATGGATTAAACTGTCATTACTATTATAACCACCAGGTGGAGACAAACAGCAGGAATTAGAATCAGACTGCTCCTTCAACAGGGCTTTAATCCACAACTTATAAATATAAAATACATAAGTATGGACAGAATGCATCTCTTTCTCTCTCTCTCTCTCTCTCTCTCTCTCTCTCTCTCTGTGTGTGTGTGTGTGTGTGTGTTGAAAAGCTGGACATATGCTAACATTTACAAACACTTTTATTTTAGACAAAATGTAAAACATAATCTAAGCAATAAAGACATTTACACTGAAAGACAGTGGGTTGCCACTTTGGGCATGTGTGTAATAATTCAAAATTGTATGACCTTACAGTAATGGCATTATATCTAAGTTGAACAGTAGGTATTTGCTCTTATGTAACAATTTTGATTTACTATATTAAAAACCCAGGCCCCACAATAGAAACTCAATGCACCAAAAGTCTGCCTTCATTACTGAGATTCAAATCTTTTATTTATTTTTTAATATTTAGTGTTCATTGTCCCTTGGTGCCTGGGTATAAAAGGTGCTGTGGAGATGAATGTCCGTGGATACCAAAATACTGGCTGATGAGATGAGTCCCAGTCTCCAGAAGCTGGAGAAACATGACACACTCCAACAAAAATCAGTTAAACAAATGTCTCTGAAGAAAATCTCCAGAAATTTGTGCAGTGATACAGTGATAAAAGAAAGAAAGAAAGAAAGAAAGAAAGAAAGAAAGAAAGAAAGAAAGAAAGAAAGAAAGAAAGAAAGTGAACTATTTGCTTACTGTGTTTGCACACAGTGACCTTCGCAGTTAACCCATCCGTGCAGTGAAACACACACACACACACACACACACACACACACACACACACACACACCAGTGAACACTAGGAGGCACGGTGCCCAGGGAGCAGTTGGGGAAGTTAAGGTGCCTTGCTCTAGGGCACCTCAGTCTTCTGGTCATGAGACCGGTTCCCTAACCGCTAGGCCATGGCTGCCCCCCATGATGGTAACTTCAATGCTGAGGAGGATTGAGTCTGTCATCAAAAAAATAAAGGTAAACATGATAAATATTTAAAAAAAAAAAAAAAAGTAATGAAGGTGGACTGACTTTTGGTGCATTGGGTTTGTAGTGTGGGGTCTGGATGTAATATAGTAAATCAAATCTGTTCGTTTTTAATTTTACATAAGAACAAAATAATGTAATTACTGTAAGGTGATAGAATTGTGAAGAATTAAAGTGAAACTGCACAGGGGTGGACTCACTTCTGTGTTCTACTGTATGTGTGTGTTTCACTGTCAGCATGGGTTAAATGCAGAGGTGTAATTACTCTGTGTGCAAACACAGTGGTCACTGAGTGGTTCACTTGACTTAAATACACAAATGCTACTTTTATAGTTATCCAACGGTGTTTATTTTTGTGAACACTTATTTCTCAATGCTTGCTTGATATTAATATATCAATCGTATAATCTGAATTTCTAAAGTCACAAAACTCACCTTAGATCAAATCAAACCAGCTACACCAAATTAACCACTAGATGGCAGTGTTAGCCTGGTTTAATTCCAAAGACCACATTAATACGAGTTCCTGAACTGTGTGTCGCTCTTTAATACTTTCTCTCTTCCTTATGTAGCCTTATAGATCATGCTATAAAAGGCTATAATGGTTATGATCAGGCTATGATCTCTCTGGTAGGAATCATTATAAAACTATAATGATTATTATAGAGAGTTACTTAATAAGCATAATAATAACGATCTTCTCAGCTTCATAACAGTGACTGTTGGACTCCAAAATCCCCCCAAAATATCCATGAATCAACCAGACCAAGCTGTATTACAACCTGAACATCACCTGACACATTTTTGGCAACCGGGTTTGGGAAGTTTCTTCATCCAAGAGCGGACATATGGGCACTGAGCGGGGGGTTGTTGAGCTCATGTTCAGGGGGAATTACTCAGCATCTTTGTTATACTGGAAGTTCATCTGTAATAATCATTAGCTAATTAACAGAGCTGAAATGTGTGTGTGTGTGTGTGTGTGTGTGTGTGTGTGTGTGTGTTAGTGTGTGAAAGTCAGCTAATCTTTTGACCACTGTGCAGTCGAATTGACCTCCACATTTGACCCATACATGCAGTGAAATACACACATACACACTAGGGGGCAGTGAGCACACATGCCCAGAGCCTTTTCCACAGCACCTGGGGACCAGTTGGGGGTTTGGTACTTTGCTCAATGGCATTTTAGTTGAGTCTTGATGGTTGCGGCACTCGAACCTGGTTCCAAAGCTGGTTCCTTAGCCATAAGCCTACAGATGTCCCTGGTAGGACAGGGGAAAACATCGAAATGTACAGGACATTAAAATGTACAGGGGGTTCTCCACAAAGCACCAGTGTTGGGAACCTCTGGCATCATGTCTTTCTCAGTCTCTCTCTCTCTCTCTCTCTCTCTCTCTCTCTCTCTCTCTCTCACACACACACTCTCTCTCTGGCTGTACTTTTCCATGTGCATGGCCTTGTGTGTGTATTGTGTGCAGATTGTTAACTTTAGTGTGTTCACATCTGACACCAGTCAGAGGTTCAGCACCTCTGTGCACACCTTATCTCCCAAATGCATCAGGTTAAGTCTGTGTAACGTCGTTTAACGCCCAGGTTCACGCCAATGCCCGGTCGATGTGGATGAGCGCGTGCTTAAAGCACAGCACTGGACCGTTTGAATCGTGATCATTAAGGGGCTTTGTTGCTGCGAGTTTCTGTTTAACGTAGCTTCACAATCCTGAGATTCAGAGACAGATATCCCGATGCTAATGTTTGGTTCGTCTGGAGAGACACTAAAGTGTGTGTGGCCAAAAGTATGTGGACATCCCATCATCACAACCTTATGTGGTTCTTCCCCAAACTGCTACCTGTTACAAACTTTACAAAAAATGAAGTGAACGTGAAGTACTCTTCTGAACACTGTGCAGTGGAATTGACCTCTGCATTTGACCCATCTGTGAAGTGAAACACATGCGTACACACTAGCAAACACACACTAGGGGGAAGTGAACACACAGGCCACAGTGCCAAGGGAGCAGTTGAGTGTTAGGTGCCTTGCTCAAGGGCACTTCAGTTGAGTCCTGTCAGTTACAGGAATCAAACCGTGGCCTTGTGGTCCCAAGGCTGGTTCCTCAGGAACTACAACTACAAGCCTGCAGCTGCCCCATCATAAATATAAAAGAAGTAAAATGATAAAATGATATTTTGGCCATATACTGCATTTGGTGTTTTACCTCAAACATCTTGCTACTAGCCTGTTTTAGTGTTTTTAAAGGCACTGGAAAAGTTCATTTGTACACTGACTGTATATAGTTTACTACCAGATTTGGGGCAACATATGGAAAATATATAGTGGGCCGAAAGTAGTAGCCACAGTTACAGTTTGTCATGGCAACTCTAGCCCACTATCAATCTAAATATCTGTCTGTCATATATATATATATATATATATTGTGGCTGAGTGCTCTAATTCCACTACAGTATTTGGGCCAGATGAAGTGTGGGCCACATCTGGGCCATGACTCATTTGCTATTTGGGTAGAATATAGGACAATTGTTTTGTGTGAATTTGTTTGAGAATTGGCTAAATAGACCTGATATGCAAAATTAATAGCAAACTTTCTGCAAGTCTACAACTTCTGAAAAGATACTGAAGACAATACTAATCATGCATATTAAAAAGCCCCTTTAACTCAGTATATTATTAACCAATTTAAATCCAAAACCAAAGGATTTTAAACCCCATGATTGGGGTGGAGGGGGGGGGGATGGGGGGGAACCCCATAAAGAGGTGTTTGTCACTGTGCGCCCGGATGCCATCATAATTATTACAGCCGACTATGAGTGGAAGCGTCCAAACAAGAGGGAGGCACCAGCGGCCGTGCGCACCAAAGAAAAGCCTTCACAAAGCGCTAATTGGAGCCTGTGAGCGTCCTGACAGAGCATGGGAGATAGGTTTCAGAGAACCGTGGCTCAGGACCGAGAGGGGGAGGCTGAGGGGGAGAAAGTGAATAGAACCCACGCTTCTTTTCTCAACTCTCTTGCTGCGCTTGAAAAGGAGGAGAAGAAGGGGGCAGAGAGAGAGAGAGAGAGAGAGAGAAAAGTTGGAGGGGGCTGGGTGCTTGAATGCTGGCCTGATCTTGAATGCCACAGCCAAGGAAGAAAAATTACACAATTACCCGCCCCCCTCAACCCCATCCCTATACCCAACACACAGGCATGCACACACACGGCGCAATTATTCAGAGTTGTTCAGTGCTTTGAATAATAACAATAATAATATATAAAGAGAGAGAGAGAGAGAGAGAGAGAGAGGTTCAATTATTCCAGCCTGTGAAAGAAAACGGACAGTGTTGCGTCTAGTGTAACAAAATGGAGTGTAACCAATTATAGACAAAGGCACACTGAATGCACCCCACCTCTTCTCCTCATCCTCCTCATCTTCCTCCACCTCTTCTCCTCATCCTCCTCCTCCTCCACCTTTCACCCTCCTTCCTCCTTCTCCAGCTCTTCTCCTCATCCTCCTCCTCATCCCCCTCCTCCTCCTCCTCCTCCTCATGTCTAATCCATGTGGGTTTTACTTTATATATAAATTTTTACCTTATACATAAAGCGTGTGTGTAAATGCATTAAAATGCATGAATACATGTCGTGCATGCGGTCTGGACATGTGGACACGTGCCTATAGCACTTCAGTAGCTGCATTTTTGCGTGTTTTTTTTTAACCACATGACCAATCTCGGCGTCTATATGACCTTGATATTTTCATCACTTTTGGTGTTTTATTGTTAAATTTGTTTCAGTCTAGTTTGTGTTTTGGCTTATGTCCTGATGGGCACTATCTCTTGTGTTGTATAAATTAAAAATGACTAAAATCAGCATGCGGGACTGTAAATATAGTGCTAAAGGAAAAAAGCTTATTTTTATAATTAAAAAAATAAGGATGAGGTGCCTTTATTATTGAAAGTTAATAAAAGAACCACTACTGTAGCCTGTTATTGTATCTCTGAGGTTTGGTTTGAGAAACCCAGGAGGATCTAAATCACAGGTTACTATTACGTTGGTTCCTTTGTGGAGAAAAAGTTTTGCCATGGCTGAAAAACTCAAGTCGTACTTCATGGCGAGTTGTTTATTCAGCGGCAGGAGCGGCACGCGCCCGGCGTACGCGCTGCAACCGCATCGTCGCCCGAGCGCGAGAGAGGCGTGGTCATGGGAGGGAGGGGTGTGTGCGGGGAGCGCGTGGGCCAGGCTGCCGGTGTATTGAAAAGGCGCGCTGCCTCTCTCTCGTGCTTCAGAGAGAAGGTCGGAGAGCTTTGCAAAGCTCGAAGTTCATACGCAGGAATCGTAAGAGCGAGTCACACGCGAACGCCACGAGCGCGACGCGCGGCCACCGGACAGTGCAAAAGAAGAAAGGCCTCACTATAATATATACATATACACATATAAGTGTATAACTGTTGTTGTTCTTGTGAAGCATCTCTCCGGTTATGGAAATCGCAGCCAAGATGGACCTAAGTGTGGAGCAGGCTCAGTTCGTTGCGCCCGCATGCTTCTTCGCCACCACCGCGCCTCAGAGTCTGAGCCCGAACGAGAGCACCGGCAAATCTGCATCCAAGCAGACCAAGAGGCAGCGCTCGTCCTCCCCAGAGCTGCTGCGCTGCAAGCGGCGCCTGAGCTTCGCGGGTTTCGGCTACAGTCTTCCGCAGCAGCAGCCGCACGCCGTGGCGCGGCGCAACGAGCGCGAGCGCAACCGTGTCAAGCTGGTCAACAACGGCTTCGCGACGCTGCGCGAGCACGTGCCCAACGGCGCCGCCAACAAGAAGATGAGCAAGGTGGAGACGCTGCGCTCTGCGGTCGAGTACATCCGCGCCCTGCAGCAGCTGCTCGATGAGCACGACGCCGTGAGCGCAGCCTTTCAGTCGGGCGTCCTGTCCCCCAGCGTTGCGCATAGCGCGTACTCCAACGACATGAACTCCATGGCCGGCTCGCCTGTCTCCTCATATTCCTCTGACGAAGGATCCTACGACCCTCTGAGTCCAGAGGAGCAGGAGCTCCTAGATTTCACCAGCTGGTTCTGAACATCAGGTGAGTTTCCTGAGTTTCTCAACTCCAAAAAATTCATACAATTCAGATATTCAGTCTTTTGCACATGATACTTAAAACTAACACTTTCATCCTCTTATTTATTTTATAGGAAGATCCTGAAGATTGTCAGCACTCACTCTGGAGGTCCAGGTGCGTCCTCCAAGAGAACACAAGGCACTGCGATGCGCTCCCGTCTGGTTGGATAGACCCGAGTTCACAAAATAAAGAGAGACTGGCCCAAGATGAGAGGTCAAAGCAACATGCATCGGCCCCATGTATCCCGAGCCAAAGGACTTGTAGAGCAGACAAGTGCAAAACAAGATAGAAAATGAAATAAAAGTAAATGCGCACAGGGTTCGCTGCAGCCCAAAGCGCACAAACCCACCAGATCCTGTTAAAGATGTACTATTTTTCTGCATATGCGATTTTATTTGTTCTTAAACTATGCTAAACCCAATCACAGAGCTGTCCTGTCCTGCACAGCAAAATCCCCTTCTCCTGTGTTGATTTAACACCTTCAGCTGGACACACACATTAGCACTGGAAGAGTTCATTCAGCACTGCAGGTGTTCATTCAACACTAGAGGAGTTCACATGAACTTGGGGGATTTTGCTGTAACTCTATGCTTCCAACCTGGCGGAATTTATTATAATGAAGTTCTATTTGTATAAAAAAAAAATCATGTTTTTTCTAAATATATTAAACTATTTTTGTATGTATGTAAGAGATTTATAGATGCTGTTTTTGTACACATTCATTGTAATATGTATATATTTTTGGCTTATACATAAACACAGCCTAAACACCGTATGTTGCTTATTACCTCTTGCCTTTTCAGACGTGTAGTCTAAATGCATCTGTTTACGGTTTTAGGCTATTGTTTGTTTTGTTTTTTGTTGATTTTTTTTTTCCTGGAGTTTGACACTCCAGAGTTTATTTCAGCACCAACGTGTCTTATTTAACGGGAATTACATGTAATATGACTCGGAGTTCACAGTGATCAAAGGTTATGCAGCTATTGTCCAAACCATGGCAGTCTATTTTTTCTCCACACTGCCTGTTTAACTCTGCCTTTACAATATTCGAAGAAAAAATGGGGGAAATGCCTTACATCCATATTTTTTACACTTTAGTCTCATAATAAAAAAGTTTCTAAAATACTTGTTGCTTCTGTGGATTTTCCTTTATTTTTATAATTTAATACTTCAGAGGGATGGATGGGGCTGAGAGGAAGAGGAGAAGGTGGTGGGAATCTAAGTGATTCAACATGCATTAATCACTTTAAATATTAATTTAATATAATAATATTTTTGGAGAGAAAAAGAGAAAGAGAGAGAGAGAGAGAGAGAGAGAGAGAGAGAGAGAGAGAGATTAAAGTAATGCTTACACTACCATTTCAAAATAATATAATAATAACTCTATATAATAATGGTGTAATTTTTCTGCCAGAGACTACCGCTGCTCTGTGGATGCAACAATAAGTAACACAGCTATTTCTATCTATCTATCTATCTATCTATCTATCTATCTATCTATCTATCTATCTATCCATCTATCTATCTATCTATCTAT
>JAOVVF010000014.1:15600536-15624967 GCA_028565595.1 Duopalatinus emarginatus | reverse complement strand
ATTTTCTATACAAGTTTAGTCACTACTTTCTTTTTTAGTCACACTCTCTGCTCCATCTTTCTTTCTGTTCTTCAAATAGTGCACTGTCTAGTGAAGAGAGAGAGCGACACGTGGTCAGAAATTAAAACCAGACTGTATGTTTCAACATCAGTGACGTTGCTTGTGTGTGTTTGTGTTCCAGCATGATTTGATCCTTTACTCTGTCACATCCTGAAGACCTGCCGATGAAATGGCCCGCCTTGCCAATAAAGGTTTGATGAGACAATATATAACACAACCAATGTTTTAGAAAATGGCTGAAGAGTAGAGAGAGGTGATTCAGGGGCTTTCCACCTCATTGGTGGTGTGTCAGTAAAGCAGAGCTCATTACAAGTGTAATGGTGACAGACATCTCCACCTCACAACAAAGGCATTTATTAGAGTCTCAGAGGGACAGTGTTGTGTGTGTGAAGGCAAATCCCAGTTTATTGTGCTTTGTAATCATGTAAGGAAGAAAAAAAAGCAAGAATAATAGAAAAGAAAGAGGAGTAAAAATTACAGATCATATAAATCTGTAATGATTGAATTAATGTAGGTGTTTTGTACTCTCCTATATCTTCCTCTTCCCCACATCCTATATTAGTTATCTTTACTCCAGTAATCTTGTCTCCAGCTTGAAAGATGTGGCATCCGTGCATTCTGTCATCTAAACAGAGACTGTTCTACGTATGTTAAAGTAAAATAAAACTCGGTACAGATGTATAATATGTTTTTATATTATATAAAATGTTTGTAAAATTGTAAAAAAAAACAAAAAACTTGCAATGTATCATGTAATTGATCAGGTCAGAAGATCTTTTGACTCTAAACATTAAGACGAAGAAGACCATTTTCATACCAACTGAAAGTGAAAGTGACCTATTGGACTCATGTTGCTTGCACAAAGAGAAATTTGTCCACAGCATTAAACCTGCCTCTACACTAGTGAACACTAGGGGGCAGTGAACATTTTTATTTATTTTTTTTTCCCTTAGATCCTACAGGATCTGCGCTTTCTAGTTATTTCGAGTTACCTTTGGTTTCTTAAATTCATATTTATTCATGAGACATTAATGATTTCCCTAACTTCTGTCAAATCACAGTTAGATGACCTGTTCTGTTGTTTATTAAACGAAGAAAGAAAACCGATAATGTATATGCAAAAATAAAGGAAAAGTTGATAAGTAGAAGACAGCTGCTATCTGTACATTGTTGCTTTTTTGTGTGAGGTGTCTAAACATCAGTTTCAGTTTCAGTTTGTTTTTGTGTCACAGAGGAAGCTCGTGCTGAGTTGGATTCAGTCGAAACCGAGTTGGAGTTGCTGGAGCTGCAGATCTCTGAGCTCCTGGAGAAGCAGGCCTCTCTTACCTCCAGGAAAAACAAACTCCTGAAGATTCTTGACGGCTCATGTGACCATGCCCAGCCCTCAGGATCTGCAAAGCCATCCAAATCTGCCTTCAGCAAAAAGGACTTGCAGCACTATGAGGACTCAGGTGAAAGACGTACCTGAAATTAAATAATAAATAATAATTAAATCTGTCAGTTTTTATGACAATACTTGTGCTTTCTGTGATAGAATTCCCATGGTCAAAAGAAGTTGAGCAGAACCTGGTAAATGTATTCAAACTCCCCAAGTTCCGACCTCTTCAGCGAGCTGCCGTCAACCTCACCATGTCAGGGAAAGACCTTTTTTTGGTGATGCCTACAGGTCGTGGCAAGAGCTTGTGCTACCAGCTACCAGCTGTCTCTTCTAAAGGTATACATAAAACCCACCTTTCATCATTAATGTGATTTTCGATGGCTAACAAGGTTTAGTTTAGTAGTAAAATAATACAGGAAAAGATGGTAATCCTGCACGTAATACCTGGGTCACACACAGAAACCAGCACAATCCCCACACCCATGATAATCTGTCTACCACTGTCCTGTGTTGCTGTGGCCAAAGTAATTGTAACTATGCTAGCAAAAGCTATGTGGCATTAAATGATGGCCTACTTCTGGTAGAAATAATGACACAGACAGCATCAATTAATAAACTAGCATTACGAATAATTCATTAATAAATGTTTTAAGGTGACCTACATCTCTGTCAACAAAATTTTTAATTGCTAACATTTGCTTATCTGTCAGGTTTTACTCTGGTCATCGCTCCATTGGTGTCTCTGATGGAGGATCAGCTGATGTATCTGAAGTCCATTAACGTCCCTGCTGTAACACTTAATGCTTCCAGTTCAAAGGTTAAACATTTAACGCTTTCATAACATCATCATCTCTAAGGATCACCACAGAGAAACTATGTTTGCTATGAATAAGTTTATCACTATACATTCAGACCTCTTTTGACTCTTTTGTTCAGGAGGATTCCAAATACGTCATGACTGGTATGCTGGATAAAAACTGCCCCTTCAAACTGCTCTACGTCACTCCGGAGAAGATCGCCAAGAGTAAACTGCTGATGTCTAAACTGGAGAAATCTTATAATATGGGTCTGCTGGAGCGCATCGCTGTGGATGAAGTTCACTGCTGCAGTCAGTGGGGTCATGACTTCAGACCAGGTGATTTTGCATTTCGCAACACTGACTCGTTGTATTACTGTACGGTATTCTTGATCTGACATAATACTTTCGGTTGACTCAGATTACAAGCTCTTAGGCATCCTGAAACGTCAGTTTCCTAAAGTCCCCCTGATCGGGCTGACTGCCACGGCAACCAGCAGCGTTCTGAAAGACTGCCAGACGATCCTGTGCGTCCAGGATCCAGTCACACTTACAGCACCATTTAACAGGCCTAATCTCTACTATGAGGTAAATGTATTACAGATAACAGATGTATGATAAAACATTTGGTTGGTATGATGCTGGAATAGGCAAATAATCAACAGCACAGGGTGTGATGAAGCTACTAGATATTGTGTTTAACACTGATCTGCCATAACATTAACACCAACGCCGAAACATTAAAGCATGGGCACTGCGAAAATTCTGAACATGTTCTGTGGTACCTGACATTAGTTACAGATTCTTCTGTGGGATCAGACCTGATGGTTTAGCCTTTGTCCCCCAAACACATCAGTAAGACTTGGCCCTGTTGCTGGTTTACTGGTTGTCCTGGCTTGGGACATTTTGGTAGGTGATAACCAGTATATACTGGGACACACCCTACAAGACCTGTTGGTTTGGAGATGCTCTGACCCAGTCGTCTAGACATCACAATTTGGCCCTTGTCAAAGTCACTCAAATCTTTATGCTTACCCATTTTTCATCATTCCGAAATAACATTGTCAGGAACTGACTGTTGATTTGCTATGTTATATATCCAACCACTTAATGAGATAATCAATGTTATTCACTTCACCCATCACTGATTTTGTAGTTTTAATGCTATGGCTGATTGAGTACCCAGACAATTTCCCATTTTTTCCCTAAGATTTTTCCCATTTATTGACAAACAGTATGTTGTATTTTTTATCCATTTTATATTAACGTTTAACAATGTTAAACAAATTTCAGTTCTCATACACTCATACAGTGTCTATAAACAGTCAGCAGTCAAAGTCCCCAGCCTCATTTTCTCTTTCCTGAAGTTAATAATAAGGCAAAAATATGCAGCTTATCATGGTGCAAATCCTTCTGTCCTGTCAGGAAACCTATTCACAGCTTTAACTCTGACTAGCTTGAATAGCAGCTATCTTGCTTTATGTTAATTATTGTTTTATTTTATTTTACAGGTTCAATTTAAAAATGGTGAAGACTCTACTAAAGATATTGCATCACTGATTAAAGGAAGATACAAGGACCAGTCAGGTATGTAAAAGGACATTCATATGAATTACAGTTGTTTGCAGCAGGTGATCTTACCACAAAGCATTACCAAGTGCAGAAAAAACTCCTCAGTCCTAAAAAAGATAGAAAGATAGATCAGATAACTTGGATTCTTCTTTATGTCATTTGATACATATTAGATAAACAAATATCTCTTGGGGGGGAAAAACCATATCATTCACCAAAAACGTGGAGTTTCCCAAACTGCCCTTGTAGAAAATGCACTCTTTCTGACTAACTACAACTAAGATTTCAGCAATGTAGTGGTATAACATTTGTTAGCCCAACAAAATATACTGATCAGCCATTACATTAAAACTGTTTGGTGAAGGGAGTAACAGAGGTGCCACAGTCAGTCACTGAGTGGGTAATAAATTGGGAAATTAATAATTGAGTAATGACTTTAAAGGCCAACTTGTGTTTGGGTAGACAACATTTCTGAAACAGGTCTTGTAGTGTGTTCCTGGTATGCAGAGGTTTATACCTATTAATAGTTGTCCATGTCAGGATTCACTGATGTCTGTAGGGATGAAAGTTAGCTCTTCTGGTCCAAACCCACAGAAGGTCCACAGACGGATCTGTTGCTAATGTCTTGTTGCCACAGATACCACAGAACACCTTTAGAGGTTTATGGAGTCCATGACTGAATGGGTCCGAGCTGTTTAGGGAGGCGGTTTTGATGTTGAGGCTGATCTATGTATGTGCCTTACAAGGAGACATATTTACTAATCTGTTCAAAACAAGTGTGAACAGCAAAACTGATTAAATGTGTTAAAAATTAAGGAGCTTCTTTTCGTCCTTCTACAGGAATAGTGTATGTGTTCTCCCAGAAAGATGCAGAGATGGTGTCTACAGAGCTGCAGAAGAAGGGCATCCAGGCCCAGCCATACCATGCAAACATGGAGCCTGCAGATAAAACCCTGGTGCATCATCAGTGGTCTAACAAAAAGATTCAGGTACAATCTCCGGGTACATGATGGTGACATGAGGCATGGGTCAAATGAGAACTGGGAATGAAGGATGGATAAGTAGGAATTTGTTGTACAAACTGTTGTTGTTTATTAAAATGAATTATTCCAACATAGGATGTATAATTATTATAATGTAAGGACACAAATAAACAGGGCTAAATATCCATTGGTGATGATATTTTAGAAGAGACAAAGCAGCCTATATGCTATATCACACATGCATTTCTACGTATTCATGCCGTTAACACACTGGCACATAGAAGTTTAGCATGTCTAACATTAGAGTTTGTGGCTATGGGTTTGGAGACTCAGAAATATGCAAAAGAGCTTCTTTTCCCCCCAATAAAAAAAAAAACAGAAGTAGATGAAATATGATTGAAATATGAATCTGGAACCACTGACAGTAGGTGTTTTCAGCTTTCCAATACTATCTCCCATCCACTATAAGCCCCACACTCTTCTCACATTCATAATGGTCAGCCCACTACCGAAGATCCACAATAGGATCTGCTGCTAAAATCCTGGTGCTAGACATCGCAGCACACCTTTAGAGATTTTGTAGAGTCCACACCTTGACAGGTCAAAGCTGTTTTGTGGCTGTTTAAGTGTTGCGGCTGATCAATATTCAGAAAAAAATCTTTTAACTAACTAAATACTTTAGTGTAAATGTACATTGTAATCTTCATTTCATAGCAAGCCTTAGGAGTGTCTGCAGAGCATTAATACAACACTGAAACATTAAGTAATCCAGGATAATTTTTTTTAGGTGGTTGTTGCAACGGTGGCATTTGGAATGGGCATTGACAAAGCAGACGTGCGGTTTGTTATCCACCATACCATCAGCAAGTCCATGGAGAACTACTATCAGGAGAGCGGACGTGCAGGTATGTTACTGACCTATGGCGTCAAAATAGGATTAAATTTTTGCGCACCAAAAAACAAAATTCACGCATTCTCAATTACAAAATCTTATTTATGGGTTACAGATTTTATTTTTTGGATTTCCCAAAAGGGAAACTCGCGCAGCAAAAAGGGAAATCCACGCAGAAAAAAGGGAAATCCACGCAGCAAAAGAAAATCTGCGCACCAAAAAGCTAAATCTGTAACCAGATCTAAAGTTTTGTGCACCAAAAACTAAAATTTGTAACCCATAAATGAGATTTAATAGTTGAGAATGCGCGGATTTTGTTTTTTGTTGCGAAGAACTTTTGATCCTATTTTGACGCCATACTGACCTGCAAAAATCTGTGGTTCAGTCTTAATAATAAGTAGCTCCTTTGTTTTGTTTTGTTTTTTTTGTTTTTTTAAAGCAGTGTTTGCACAGTGTTTAGGAGAGAAAAAAAACATTGCTACATGCTCTCCAAAATGACACATACTGTTGATGAGCATCAGTAATGCTACAGTATCAGAATGATTAATTAGTCTATGTCCAACTTAAAGCTCTGACTAATATTTTCCTTATACGACTGTAATAAAAAAAAAAAAATAGGAACGACCTGTACAGTATAATGATAAATTAGATCCACAGACAAATCAGCTTATCAACATTAAGTTCTGTTCTGTCCACTGAGGTTTTCATGTTTGTACATCTGCTACTCTTTATATCACACGACACAATGCCGTACTGCAGTTCCAATATACACTGAAGTTGCCAGAAAAACTTGGACACCAGTCTAATACTTCGTATGTCCCCCATGGGGGATGTAAACCACATGCTTGCAGAAATATTCTGTAGGCAATGAACACCATACTTCCTGCAGAATGGTCTACAGTTCTGGGATCTGGTGAATTGGGTGCTAATAGCAGAACTCCAAGCTCCGATGAGCGTTTCTTTAACCATGAATTGGTGCATCTCATCTTATTTTGCTTACAGGGAGAGATGACCGTCCCGCAGACTGCATAGTGTTCTATGGGTTTGCTGATATTTTCAGGATCAGCACCATGGTTGTGATGGAAAACACCGGCCAGCAGAAGCTTCAGAACATGGTGGCGTATTGTCAAAACGTGGACAGGTAACAATACGCCGTTAGCTCGTACAGACCAGCTTACAGAGATGGTTTTATCCAGAGCACATGCTTTTGTTAATACACTATGTAGAATTATGACAAATTCTGTAGCTTTGTTGCAATGACTCGTCCATATGTGATTTTTGCACTAAGGTGTCGACGTGCCGTGATGGCAGTGCATTTCGATGAAGTTTGGGATGATGAAGAGTGCAACCAGATGTGCGATGTCTGTCGCCATGGCAATGGTGAGAGAAGTGTTCTGATTTGATTTTTTTTTGTCCAAGTAGGACAATTTGCACCTCACACACATATAAAAGTTTTAATTACCTTTTGACTTGACACTGAAATACACTACTGATGAATAAAATCTTGGCTTGTCTTTTTTTATGAGCCAAAAACCACGTCTTAGACCAGTGTGAAAAAACCTAATGTTAAAATTAAAGAAGTCAGCAGGAAATCAGCAGCTGGTTATAACGTGTAACTACAGCTAGTTTTAAAATTAAACTTGTATTTAAAAAAAAACATTTTTTTATTAATTTTAATATCAATTAAATTTTTTATAGTAAAATAGTAATAATTTTACCTTGAAATTTTAACCAAATTTTTATTTATTTATTTAAATTTCTCAAAACCTACATTTTAAATATCTCCCTTATGATTATAATTGTTGTATTGTAAACTTTCAGAAACATTACACATTTCCAGTTCAGTTCCTGCTGATTTTCACTTCACATTTTGTTTTAACTGGTCAAATTCACAGCTTCATTGTTTTGAGCCTGGATTCAGTAACTGATCCGTGTCTTTCTGCCAGATTACATCACCATGGACATCACCAAGCATGCACGTGAGGTGGTGGACATCGTACAGTTGGCCGCATCTCTGGACGAGAAGATGACTCCTCTGAAGGTGTGCGATACCTGGATGGGAAAAGGCAGTGCCAAGATCCGTAAAATGGCCAAGGTTACGACCCTTTCACGTCCGGAGGTGGAGTCCATCATCGCTCATCTCTTACTGAACGGATACTTTAGGTACTCGTCAAATGGCACAAATGTGCAGGATGACGTAAAAGTTTTAGTTTCTCTGAGATTTCCTAAATGTGAAGTATGGATTTAACTCTCATTCCCTGTTTTGTTTTAAAGTGAAGATTTCAGCTTCACGCCGTACACGACCTACTTTTACCTGAAAGCGGGACGTAAAGCTGGCTTGCTGAAGAATGAAAACCACTCAGTCATGATGAAGATAAGGAGGAAAGTGTCCACACCCTGCTCAAGTGTAAATCTTCCTTTTATTCCATTCATTTCATCTTATCTTATATATTTCAGATCACTAAAATCTCCTTTACCCTTGAATTTAAATCTACTGCGATTTTAATATACATTTTAGTGAGAATATTTAAATAATCATTTCACAGTAGATCAGTTTGTCTTTTACACTTAACTAATTTTACTCACATGCACCTGTAGCATCCTTCATGATTTTAGAACCTGAGATTTCTTCACGGTTTTGTCATACATAATCGCTCCTAAACATCATTTATAAGCACTAACACACAAGCACTGAATTCTTTGTTCAGGGTTTTTTACTGTAAACCGACCAATCATGGGTCTGTAAAGACAAAAACCCAAAGACATGACATTAGCATTTACCTTGGTCTCGCTTTATCAGAGGTCTGATGTGAATAGACTGGTGAGTAGAAGTTGAGATAAACACCGCAAACAAAACAAGATGATGCTCATGGGGTTGCCACGCCCTCCTTTTGTTTTTCTATAGAACGAATGCACAAAAAGTACTCCACATTTGAATACAGTTAATTCAACACACAAATAATCCCAGACCTTGTATACAGTGTGTGTAGAAGTATCTCATTTTGACACGGGAGTACCCTATCACTCGAAATATACCTTCCCTTTTAAAAAAAACACCAGATGAAACACATCCACATGCAAATCTGAAATGATTAACAACTACATAGGTCCATTATTAATGGATGCTCCTTAAAATCTTCCCTCCATTTACCACATCTCACATTAGTGTAATCTTTTAGCCGATGCCCTCATCTCAACTCGATCCTTTTGGCTTAAAAGTTATTAAAAGTAAATCTTGGTGTCAAGGTAGGAGTACATCAATTCTAATAATATGAAACGCTATTAATAACATCTCCTGTCCTGTAAATATAATTACCACACATGATCAAGAACAATGTGCCGTCCTGTGAACATTCTACTTCTAAATAATTTAAATAGCATTTACCCTTTTTTTTAACTATTAATTTTTTATTTTCCTGATGTGATGCTTTGGTTTAAGTTACCTGTTCAATTTCAGTACAGGATATAAATCTGAAGACTTGTCATTTTCCTGAAACAGTTATTATAATGATGAATTTTGCACAAAGGTCATCAAGACTGAGTTTGACCCTGACATTTGGACAGGCTCCAATGTGGATTACCTGAAGGTTTGGTTCATTTAGTTTGAGAAAATTCTACTTGTCTGCAGTTTTATGCCGCTGTATCCCTAATGCTCTCCAGTAACTTGATGAACTCTGTAATGCTAGCCTAAGTACCGTAAAAAACGCAGAATAAGGAGACGGTGGAGAAATCTCGGGCAGGCCAGCGAGGCAGTGCAACAGGCAGTGATCACCATGAAAAGGAAGAGAAGTAAAAGACGACGCCAATGGCGAGCGCAGAGACAGTACGTTCAAAGCAGTGTGTGCGGCTCGGAGGATGTTAAACCGGTGTTTAAAAGCAGACGCTTTCGCTACAAAGTCAAGCAGGTGACTTTAACAGCAGGGCTCTTTGTTCCAGTTTGAGGTGGAGGTGCTCTTCATTTCAGTCATCACACTTCGGTGGCCCCTGGACTTTTATCCACTGATTCTGCACTGTATTATGGGGGACTCTGTATCAGGCACACTGACCAATACAACATGATTTCAACATGATCTCATAGACTCAGGGGTGGACAAATCATAATTCTGTTAGCTAACTCACAGAGCATGTAGAAGCCAGTAAATAATCAGATTAGATATCTTAAGTATGGAAATGTATGGTATTGTAACTGCATGCAATGAGCTAGTTCATTAGAGTTTATGACCATGAAGTCATTCTGGCTGTGACTAATGGTGCTAATACAACCTTTGTCTAAAAAAAGATTTTTAAATATGAAATATGAGGCATTAAATAGACTGTAAATAGATCAAATAGTATGTATGGACAGACTGCTTACATTAATTTAACCTTAAAGTTACTTACTTGCATTACTTACTTAATGTACTTAAATTACTACTTTCATGCTTATTTAACTTAATTACATTAACTTGATTACATTTCTGAATTTACCTACTTCATGTTCTTACATTACTGATTTTACTTACCTTACTTAATTAAACAATGCAGGTAAATAACGGAATTAACTGTAATGTAATTTACCTACCTTACTTTACATCAGTAAGTAAAGTGTAAACTCTAATTTATCTACTTTTTCAACTTGACATTACATACAGTACCTTACTTTACTACCTTCCCAGCTGGCACCTGACTGACCATAGAAATAATGTAGTTGTTGTTTTGACACTGAAACCGCATTTATACAGTATTGAAATTTAAACTTTGAATACACAATCAAATTTCATATTAGATGTTGAAATGGTGTTTTGATATTAACATTAATTCACCTTTTTAATATTTTTTCGAAAATCCAAACGTGATTGGACGTTGACGAAGACAACTTAATTAAACTGTGAATTAACATTGAAATGCCAGCTGTGGTGGTTTACTTAATTACATTACTTCATTAACCAAACTTACCTCACTTACCCCCATACTTACTTCATTCAGCTAACTTTTTCACAGATATTCGAAACAAACAAATCATTAAATATAAAAAAATAACCGGACAATTCTGTAAGTAGATCATGTATGCATGTAGTGTTAGAGGTGTTGGGGTTCAGAATTAGTAGCATGTGCTGTAGTTACATCAAGATGAGTCACACCAAACTTTTATTTTCTGATTGTTCAACCTGTTTCTTCTGAGCTATTGATTTGTCCACCCCTGTGAGCTACAAATGGAGATTATTTAAAACTGTGTGGTAAATGTTCAGGCTGTATTCTCTTTTTCAGTAATGGCTCATGTCTCTGCACTTGGTCCTGCCCGGCCTCAAATTCACACTGGTTACTAAAAGCTCTTGTGCTGCCCACAGGTCAAAGTGACAGGAGGCAGTGGAGATAAGAATAGTGCAAAGCTAAAACCAAAGGAAGGAAAAAGAACTGCTGAGAGCCGCGGAAAAAAACCTGTGGCCAAGAAAATCAAGAAAGAAACTGATCCCTAATCCTATGAAGAAAAAGAGCCCAAAAGTACAGTTCCTTACTACTCTCAAATTCGCATGAAGCTTTTTTGTTTAGTTTTGTTTAGTTAAAAAAAAAACAACATTTTTTTAAACACTCGTTTGTCTTGCTTGTCCATGTTTGCCGCTTCCACTAACATCATGCTGATGTCCTGGCTGCACATCCTTTTTATAACCATATCCCCCCCATTTTAAGTTGTTTTTTTTTTTTTTTTTTTTTTTTTTGGCTAACATGGGGAACATCAGGAATGTTATGGGGTGCCTTGCATTAACCCTTTGCATTGATCACTAATCCCATGTACTCGTTAAATGTTGTCTCTATTAACAAATTACAGATTGATAATGTCCTCTATTTCCTCAGATTGACCAATCAGCTGCTGAGGCTCAGAAAGAACCTCACGGATGCTCGAAGGATGTCCCTACTTATCGAAGTGCAAACGAAAATTGTAAACAAATCACCAATGACCAACCAAACCCAGAGAGAAGACTTTCCCAAAATCGGGATGATCCCAGCTATTTACAAGCACCTGACTGTAACCAGCCTTGTGTAATCGAAGTAAATGTAGAAGTGAACGTTCAGGAACAGAAACGTCTCACTGAAAACGGCGTCCACGTTCTTAAACGGCAACTGGTGCCATCTAAAAGAAGAAGACAGCAATTTTCACCTCCATCTTCCAAATCTGTTCTGGCCACCTGTCCGTCGGAGACCTCCATCGTTTCCGCAGCAGCCCTCGAAGAACTGTGCGACCTCCGCAGCTACTACAGCAAACAGCTAAGGAGGATCAACTACACCTCCCATGAGCAGCTGCAGGAATCCGGGTCAGGGATGCTGACGTGTATCAGAGAGCCGCTGCGAAGCCTCCGTCTTCCGTCAAGCACCACGATAGCCAAAAGTGCTCGAAATTTATGGACACGTGTTAGTATGAGGAGGAAGCTTATCCAGAGGTGACCATAGTTTATTATTTATACAAATAAGCAATTTATAGTTTATTATTATACACATAAAATGTGAAAAAAAAATGTGGAAGTTATTTTGGAAAATTTTAGTTTCAGGAATGTTTGCATTGTCCACCTGCTGAAAAAGAAACCGATCAGTGTTTGATTTGTAACTTGTAACTTTGGCTTGTTTTGTTTTTATTAATGTTGGTGTTGATATAAATAAAATAAATATAAAAATAGAATTATTATGAGCACTTCCTAGGTTAGTTTATACTTGGCACTGTTGAATTTTGGGTTCTGATTGATTAGAGATTGTTGATGGAGTTTATATATCTGCTGTACTTTAATAAATCATTCACAGGAACTTGTCCAGTGAACACATTTATATAAAAAAAAAAAAAAAAAGAAAGAAAAAAAACGGTTTGTGACTGCTATTGTAATTTTTTTTTTTTTGCATTCTGTAAGGAGACATAAATTGTAACAGTCAGAAGTAAGGCTGTAATGAAGTCGTACACACGATGTTTTTTGTCAGTTATGTGTCAAGCTGCGTTGGGTTTTTTGGGGGGTTTTGTTTTTTTGGTCTTATTCATTTCGAAAGTGCAGAAATAGCTTGTGAGGAAATGACAGTTTATGACCTGAGTGATAAGAGAAACTGCCTTATTTCCTGAACGTTCCACAGTAGTAATTATAACTGTAAATGTACACTGAGGTGCCAAAAAAACTGGTAGCATAAAAAAACTGGTATTAGGAGTCTAGGGCTGCAAAAATACAACAGGGTATGAACTTCATGAGCTTGTGGAAACGATCCACATTTCTGAGATCTGGTGAGAACTGTAAAACCTCAACCACAGATGAGTGTTCCTCAAACAAGAATTTGGTGTCTCGAGATGTATGTGGTGTCCTGCTAAAAGAGACCAACCCCATCAGAATGAATGCAGGTTTTTATCTTGTCAGACAGGTGGCGCACACCGTGTTAGAGACGTTTGTAGATGTACCAGGGGCCCATGGTATAGCAGTTTCCAAATTCCATACCATTATAAAGCTTCCACAGTGACAGGCATGTGTGGTGTTGCTATGTATTTTGTCTGTCTGTACCAGTTTTTCTGGCACTTTAGTGTACAGTATTCTTCCTTGTATACAACAGCAAATTGCCTTTTGTTGTAGTACTGAAGGACCAAAACCTTTTGTTACAATAGGAAAGAAAATCCACTTTGGGGTGGTAATAGTGACTCTGCTTTGTCGTATATCTCCATAATTGATTATTTTCCTGTAAACACACCCCTAAGTGTTTTATTTCACTTATGTCATACTCATGTCATATTCATAATTGTTTAATCTGCTTTACTTAACCAAGGTTATGTTTGCTTATTATTTGTTGCATTTAGTAATTTGGTGTCATATGCTGCTGTTTGTGTTGGGCCCCGATTCCCCCCCCCCCCTACCCGCTTACCATTTCTTTTTGTTTTATTAAAAATTCCAACTTGCACAATCCAGAATCTTATCATTGTCCCCAAAATGAATCAGGGAAAAACTAATTAGTTTATTTTTGCAATTTTTTTGTCCCCATTTAACAATTCCCTTTGTTATAATGGACCAACAGATTGTTTCTGCTTTGACCAGGAATAAAGTTTGAGACCTCACTGGCACATACACATTGTTATTAACTGATTATTTTAGTATGACGAAAGCAACACTTTATTTAACAGACCAACACAGAAATGCAGTACTCCTAGTCTCCAGTAGATGGAGACATAAACACAAAGTAACACTCCTTATACTAGTACACTGACTGGCCATAGTATTAACACCACATGTCTTAACAGTGCTTACCTTTCGAGGCATGGACTCCACAAAAATTTAAAGCCAACACATTACACCCAGTTTCCAATAGATGGAGACATAAACACATAAAGAAACACTGTCCCTATACTAGTACAGCCATAATACCAATTACCTGTCTAGGCATGGAGTCCACAAGACATCTGAAGGTCCTCTGTGGTATCTGGCATGAGGAGAAGCAGATCCTACTCTCGGATCAAACCAGATGGTCTAGCCTTCATCCCTCATGTCCATCAATAAGCCTTGTGCTTCAACAACCGTGTTGCTGGTTCAGTGGTTGTCCTTTCTTGGGCCACTTTTGTTAAGTACTAACCACTGTATACTGGAAACATCTCACAAAACCGGTCGTTTAAATATCATTTGACCCTTGTCAAAGTTACTACTCCCTGCACAACTTCAGGAACTGACTGTCCACTGCCTAGTATATCCTATACCTCGATAGAAGCCACTGTAATCAGATAATCACATCACCTGTTAGTGATTTTGCAGTATGGTGTTCATTGTCTACAGAATATTTACACAATCTAAAACTGGTTTACCGGCTTTTAATAGATTATTAATAGAAAAGTTCATTACCCTACTCAACACCTTAATGTCATCAGGTGGTACATGACATGAGAGCAGCAACACTGGCAAGATCTTGTTACCTGATAGAACTAAATGAATGCAATTTAATCAGCGTCTTTTGTTCTAAACATTGGGTGTAAAATAAGTCAAATAACATATTTTAATCCATATTATGAATTGATTTCTGCAATTCTCTCCTTTTTTACGCTTTTATGTTTAAACTTATGTTTAAACTTGTTTTAATGATTAATGATATGTTGTATACATATTATTTTGATTTGTGTGTCTCTTTGGTTTTGACAGACAGACAGACAGACAGACAGATAGATAGATAGATAGATAGATAGATAGATAGATAGATAGATAGAGCTCAGGACTATTTGTTATGATGCGTCTCATGAAACAGAACCAGTGTCTGTCCATGACAAACTGACCTGAGGACATTTAGACAAATGTCTACTTTGCCTCTCACTTTGAAAAACATCAGCATTCTTACATTGAGGTCTAAGGTCACTGATTCGCCTGGAAACCACTTGTCACTAGAGCGACAGTGGGCAGAAGCTCCAAAGGAAAGGTAAACAATGACCTCGGTGACCTTTGACCTGTCTGTACTATCTCCTTCAGCCTCTATTGATCCCCAAGATTCTTTTACTTTGGTGTGCATGTGTGACAAAAATCACATATTGCATTTCTAACATGGTTGCCATTCAACAATATGCTGCTGTAGTCCAGAAGAGGAGGATATATGAACTCTTGGATTACTCATTTAGTCCTTTTGGGCTGGTGTGCCTTTCCGGAGAACCCAGCATGACTGTTTTAGCTCGGCAACACAAACAGAGGGCTGAGAAGTTTGTTTAAAGTTTGAAGGTAAGACCTGAGCTTCAGATATGCTTCACTAACAGTCTTGAATATTTCTGAATTAATTAGAGCACTCACAGTGTTTGACACTTTACCAGTCCTGACTTGTTGATGAAACATTTTAGGAAGGAGCCAAATCGAATAATTGTAGATAAAAATTATAGCTGGAGACATCTTGTGCCATGTATTCTGCCAGACTTACTTATGCGGTTTTCCGTTTTTAGCTCATCCAAGAGAAAAATGAGAACAGTGATTTTGCTGTTTTGGATCTTTGCTGGGGTGGCTAAGACTTTAGTGCTTCAGCCAAGTAAGTACTGAGAGCAGTTACATAGAGAAAAAAACAAAAATGTAACCTTCTCAAGTTGTACACTTGTCTTACTTAATCAAGACCGAAAGGCTTGGTCTATGTCCATTAGAAATGAAGTCATATAAAAAAAAATCCATTACCAAAGCCTTGAATTCATTTCCATTGGCTTGTTTGTTCCCTCATGCAGATCTGAATGTGTCATTGCCTCAGAATGTATCTTTAGAGGGTCAGACCTGGACTGATCTCCTCCAGCAGCCTCCAGCAGTGTGGGAGGAAGAGTTAAAATGGGAGAAAGAACCAGGAACCCAGATTACTGTAACAGTAAAAGACGAAGAGGTGACTGATCTTGTGTATAGTCAGAAGCTAGGTCATGAAGAAGGACAGAATAAAAGCATGGATGAGGAGAATAAAATCGGAGATGAGGAACAAATTCAGGAAGAGAATCAGAATGTTGATCCATCTATAACTCCTTCAATAGACATTCCTATTGCTACTTTAACTTCTTCCCTGTATGTCTCATCTACCAGTATTCCATCTTTGGACTCTGCCACCACCACCACTACCACTACGCAAAGTCCTGCAGATGTTACACTGATTAATTCTGACACTGAAGAACAAAATTCATCTCTCTCAGATATTCACACAAGTCACTTTTCAGCTCGAAACTACACATCATTGCTATTTGCCAGTGAGAACAGCACACATGAGAATTCCTCAGTGGTTCAGATTGAGAGTTCAAAAGGGAATATGGATGCTACTCGCACAGCAGTGGAGGCCCGGGCTGGCCCTACTGCCATGAGCCTACCCAGCACCTTCAAACCCAAACCGAGGACTAAACTGCCCAAAATTAAAGACAAACAGATAGCAAAAATGAAGAAAAACAAGCTTCCAAAGAAGGAGTCGAAGGGGAGGAAGGAGGACAGCACCAAATCTCTGAAGAATGCAAAACAGGTGAAAAAGTTAAAACAGAAGAAAGATCAGCTGACCGCAGCCCAATACTTTCCTTATTTTGAAGATCACTACTGCCCACCAGACTGTGCTTGTTACGGGAGGTGTGTATCAAACACAACTTATACGTATATACATATGCTAAGTTCTGTAAAATCCAATGAATGATTTTAAGTTGTGTGTGCTTGTTCTTACAGGGTGGTTCAATGTTCAGACAAAGGGCTGGAAAAGTTTCCCTATGGTATTCCGTACAATTCCCGCTACATCCTTCTTATGAACAACCGCATCCAGAGCATTCCACTGGACCTGCTTTCAGAGTACCTTTCTATGGAGTTCCTGGTGCTGAGTAACAACCATCTGTTAAGCGGTTCCATTGAAGGTGCCTTTGATGGCATCCAGGCACTAAAAAGGCTGTATTTGGACCGAAACCTCCTGCAAGGTGTCCCTACTGACCTTCCAGTCTCACTGGAGGAGCTCCGTCTGGATGGGAATAAAGTGAAATCGATGTCTGAGGTGGCCTGGTTTCACTGCCCTGGCCTTCTCATCCTCAGCTTGAGCAACAACAGTTTAGAAAGTGGCCCGTCCTCATTTCCTGTTGGAGTTTTGTCTCCACTAAACAGACTTCGCACACTCAGCCTCTCCCACAATCGTCTTACCTCTGTCCCATTGCAGCTCCCGCTTAGCCTTGAAGAACTTTACCTCCGTGGTAACCTTATCCAACGCTTCCAGCCAGGAGTTTTTCAAGGTAAGGCACAGCTTCAAGTGCTGGACCTCAGTGCCAACAGGTTGACCAACAAGGGTTTGGGCAAGGGTGCACTTATCAATGCCACACACTTGGAAAGTCTCAACCTAGAAGGAAACATCTTGAAGCATGTCCCCCGTCACCTTCCACGCTCCCTAAAGACCCTCAATTTAGAGGGAAACTCCATCTCAAGCATCAGCAAGGCCACGTTTCTCTCACTTCCACACCTGGAGCACCTTGGACTGGCTCGGAACAAGATCTCCAAGGTAGTGCCTGGAGCATTTCGGCTGCTCCCTTTGTTACACCAGTTGGACCTCAGCCACAATGTGCTTCACCAGGTCCCACGTCAGCTGCCACCTTGGCTCGCTTATATTGCACTCAACTATAACAAGATTCAAGTGATTCCACGTGATGCTTTCTGCTCATTCAAAAAGTCAGAGGTAGTCAAAAGTCGTTTAATTAAGGTGCATCTGGAGCACAACTTGGTAGACTTGGGCAACCTGGACAGCATGGCTTTCAGCTGTTTAAGAGGTTTTCAGGTGGTGCACTTTTACTAGAAACAAAGGTACAAACTGATATAAAGCAACTCAATGGTACAAGAAGGCGTGGCTGCTAAAATATCTTTGCTTTAGTACTGATTCTGTCTTAAGCAGATGAATTCAGAAGTTCAGGTGACCATATACTAAAGTGCCAGAAAAACTGTTACAGATGAGCCTGATGGTGACTCCATAATGGATCTATAATAGTATAGTGTTTGTTTAGCTGCACCCCTGGTACATCTACAAACGTCGCTGACAGTTAAGCATTATGTGTGTCTCCTTTCTGATGGGTTTGGACTCTTCTAACAGGACAATACACCATCATACATGTCTAGGGATGCCAAATTATAATTAGAGAAACACTCATCTGAGTTTGGCATTTTGCCATTCACACCAAGTCACCAGATGGTCAATGGTATTGAATACATCTGAGATGCCATGCAATGTGCTGTGGAGCACAGAAATTCACCATCACAGAATACAATAGACTTGTGGACCGTTCTGCAGGAAGTCTGGTGTTCATTGCCTACAGTGTATTCCTTGGTTACCAGGATGCATCAAACCCAGTGTATTGCAGTGTATAACGGTGTATTGCGTCAACTCTATTTGGACACATTTTTGTCAACCTGACCTCACTACTGGATGGCCATGTACAATTTTCAAGGGACTCTTGGGGGAATAAAGTATCAAGTCAACATAAACGTAGGGCAAGTGGGTTTCCATCAGTTGTGTTGTTATAGGTTTTAAATATAAAGGGAAGTTGGTAAAAATTAAATGTCTTGGAAAACCCCTATTGCCCCTTGCATCTTCTAACCCACAATTGTTTGCTTCAACAAAAAAAAAAAAGAATATGGATCAATGGGTACTTTTTTTACCTATATGTATGTGACATGTTTACATTTTTATTGTTGTGTAATTGCATTAAATTGCATTATGTTTTCTAAAAGCTAAAACGTCTTTCTCGTTCTTTATTTTTCTAAAAGTTTGCAAGTATTAAAATTCAGGAAGTCTGTTTCTCATATGATCAATATTAGAAATATTTTTGTCAGATTGCTGTCTGTTTTTGTGAGTGAAATCTTGGCTGAAGATGTGTACTTGGCTTTACAACAGTCATCACTGCAGGGTATGAAAGGCAAGAGAGGCACATTGTTGAGGGTCTGAAAGAGAAAAGTGAGTATTATAAGTATTTTATGGTGTATAATAGAATAAGATAAAGATAAATCTACACAGTTTAATAATGGTTGTGGTTTATTAGGGCTATCTGGACAATTTTAAAGTTAAAGTCAGCATTATATACATTAAAGGCATTATATACAGATATACTATATATTATATATTACAAAAAAGTTAAGTTAAAAGCTAAAAGTTAAGTTAAAAGTTAAAAGAAGGGAAACAATTGGAAAATATTGCCTTGATCAAAATGTTTTAAAGATTCCAATATGTATAACTTTATGAAGTCATCTGCTTGTAATTCTAAATAAATAAATAAATAAATAAAATCCGATATCACAATATTTCAGAGCCTTGCTGTGGTCTCTGTCTGAAGAGTTTGGTGTGTTCTCCCCATGTTGGTGTGGGTTTTCTCCAGGTGCTCTGGGTTCCTCACACCACCTGAAAAACACACGTGGAGCCTAATTGGATATGCTAAACTGAGTACAGTTAAGTACAGTACATTTATTTGTAGTCATGTGGAAGCAAAGCAGATGCAGTAATGAACAACAGCAAAACAAAACTTGCTAAATGACCAAAATGTGTAAATACCAGGTCATTTTTGTGTGTCTGAGTTCTGGTACCTGAATTTGGAAGAAGTCCTCATTGTCATTCCATGGTGGTATACAGGCATGATCTGGCCAAGATTCTATCAGGGACCTTGACCACTGTGATTGTACACACAGAGGAATTTAACCTCTAGATTTAAGCCATGTGTGCAGTAACATGCAAACACTAGGGGGCAGTGAAGACGCTTACATGGCTTAATGGGCAACATGGCACCCGGGGAGCAGTTGGGGGTTAGTGGAGATCGAACCCGGGGACCTTCTGGTCACAAGGCTGGTACATAATAATAATAATAATAATAATAATAATAATCGTTGGGCATGAGGCAGGAACACGCCCTGGACAGGGCACCAATCCATCACAGGGTGGCACATACAAACACACACCCATTCACTCACACAGTCACACCTAGGGAATTTTAGCACATACAATTAACCTACCATGTGTGTTTTTGGAGGTTGAAAGAAATGGGGAGAAAACACCAAACCCCTTAAAGACCAGAGTGCGACTCAAACCCACAACACAGGAGTCATGTACTACCTGTGGCCCCTCCACCATGCTACCCTATTAAATATTTAATTGACCTGTTTTTAAGTAGAAAATAACTGCACATTAGCTGTGACTAAAACTGAATTGGCTAAAATGCTCTGACTTACTGAAATGAATGTGGTACTGACACAAATTCACCACTAGATGTCAGGAGAGCATGGCTTTTTTTATTTCTCATATTATTTTTATTTATTCTTCATTTCCAGATTTATATTCAGTATCAGTGCACAGATTCACATGACCATAGAAAATCACGACTCAGCATTTTACTGCAGGACGGTTGCGGTTTATTATTCATTTACTGAGGAAAAAAAGTCTTAGTGATTCAGGAATTGTGTTTCAGTGTGTGTGTGTGTGTGTGTGTGTGTGTGTGTGTGTGTGAGAGAGAGAGAGAGAGAGAGAGAGAAAAGAGAGAGAGAGAGTTCTTAATAAGCTTCCACAAACCACAAGAAAAGTGTTGAGAAAGGTTGAATGCAATGCAAAGATAGAAAAGAAGAAAGAGAGAGAGAGAGAGAGAGAGAGAGAGAGAGAGAGAGAGAAAGAGAGAGCAAACAACAGCTCCAGTTTGGTGAATTCCATGTGTCTAGTAGTGATGCAGAGCTACGTGGCAGTGTGAGACAGCTGTAAAGACGGAGGAGGGGAGCGAAAGAATGGCAGAAGGGGAAAGGAGGAGACAGGAGAGAGAGAGAGAGAGAGAGAGAGAGAGAGAGAGAAATTTGGGTTGAAGGTTAAAAGCTGCTCCAGTGCTTCCCTCTAATCCAGCAGGACCCTGACCACTGCTCTGTCTCTCTCTCTCTCTCGCTCTCTTTCTCTCTCTCTCTCTTTCTTTTTCTCTCTCTCTTTCCTTCCCTCACTCATTTCATTGCATGCTTAGACTTGTGTTTTGAGGATTCTCAGGAATAAAACCCCAAACCTAAAGCAGCCAGGACAAGCTGCTGTACAGACACACAACCCCCAGGCTCTTCATCCAGCAGGGGATTGGTAATAATACACTGGGATGAGTAGGTACCTGAAAGAGTTCGAGCATCACTCCTTTGGCCAGGCACGAGTCCTCGTTTCGATCCCATGAACCCTTCCATCCCACTACGGTTTGGCCGGGTGTGTTCTCTCATTGAATTCAGACCACGTGGACGAGCCGTCCGAGCTCACATAATGGTTTGTCATAGTTAAAGAATGTCTAGGGGGAAAATGGGAAGAGAGAGAGAGAAAGAGAGAGGCAGGAAATTAAACCACACCCTGGAACAGAACACAGACCGTCTCCACCAAAGTGAAACGATGGATGAATTTTAAGCCTGAAAAAAATATTTTTATTTTTTCTTTTTTAATTAGTTTTTTTTTTTTGCTGTTAGGGAGGTTTTTCTTGTGTCTATTTTTTAATACATGTTATTTTAAATATGCACATTAAATATGTAAATATTTATCCCACAAAACCTGAACAGAGGATTTTTTTTTTATATATCTTTTTCATTTGCAACAAATTTAAGAAGGGGAAATGGGTTTGCATGTGGTGCTGCTGTTCCAGGAGCAGGAGTGAGGTGGCGCCTGAGTCAGGGAAGATGAGAGCAAGACACACAAGCACCCACACCCACACACACACACTGTACACACACACTTACACACACTTTCACACACACATAGACACATGAGACAGGACCATGGGAGCCAGACGGACCTCAATATTCACACACTCCCTGGTTTGCACACACACACACATACACACACATATAAACACACAGTCACATTTGCATATACACACACTCTCACTCTGTATGCACTGAGATTCCTGTTTTTTTATTTTAAGTTTGCAGAAATGAAGGGACGCATGGCTTCGTGCAAGCACAGTGTACAAACCCACAGTGTTGTGTGTCTATCCTTAGGTACACACAAACACACACACACACACACACACACACACACATTCTGTATATATCTGGAAAATGAGACCAGAGGCTCCACAAGGGGGCTTTGCTTTGAAGGACAGGCAGGAGGTGAGAGGGGATTTCTCTCTCATACACACATACACACACACACACACACACACACACACACACACACACACATACACACACACAGATCCCAGGACTTGTTACCTCATTTATTCATTAACACAAATACATATTCATTAATCCAAATGCATTTGCACAAAACCAAAAAAGCTGTGTATCCATTCATCCATCTATTTATTTATCTGATTGTTTAATGATTGGATTTATTATTATTATTATTATTATTATTATTATTAATATTATTATTATTATTACTCATTTCCAAAAATAAAAACCTTTTAATATTTGATGTAACAGTGTAAACAGATGCATCACCTCAAATTCTAAAAGTAAAAAACAATCTGAAAACCATTTTAGAACTTGTAACAATTTTACTTCATTGTTTTTGTATGGAGTTTTAATGCAGTTTACACAGATGAACTTAAATGAAATAAATAAGTAATAAATATTAATTTAGTGTTGTTATCAATTTATAGGTCGTATAACAGGTAATTAAATAATAATACCTCTGGGGTATATTTTGAATACATTTTTAAACCTTGTTATAATTCATTCTGATTATTATAAGTTGACTTACTGCTTTATTTAAAATAATACCTGTGTTAGAGTGTTTATTTAAATAACTTTACGTAAATTAGCAAAACAAATTATACTCCTGAACATTGTTAAAGTACTAAATGTAAAGTACTTAAAACATATTCATTGTTCATGAATGCAGGTTGTTTATTACTTGACTAGACTTTTTGTTTGTTTGTTTTTCTATCAAATTATTTTTGTTTTATTATCTGTTTATTCTCTATATTCGAAAAAAGTTTGAAATAAGCTTCTGTTAAATAAAAAGTGTTAGTAACTTTGCTTCTTTACTGTGTTAATGCTGAAGTTCATGATCTTAACTAATTCTCTGTGTTGGATAAAATTACTAAAAATAATCTTTAAGTCAATATAGAGTAACTTAAACAACATCAACAACAAAAAATTTACAGCTCTTTACTTATGCCCCTAAAATATGGAGTAAAAACAAAGGATAAATTCATTTTCAGGTTCCATTCAAAGTTTGTTTCATCTTAAAAGTGGAAAACAAAAACATGAGGTCAGATAGATCAGATAAAACTCAAAAGGTCAAAGGTGAGCTTGTAGGTTTTGTGCTTCCTGCCAGATCCTCTCCCTGAATCTCACTGATGTGAAATCATTGGAACCCCCCCGAGCATTCAGGTGTCCTTTTGAAAAACTGACACGAGGTCTTTTACAAGCATTCCAGGCCACCATTTAAACTGGTTTTGTGGCGGATAATAAACAGCTGAACCCAATCTCCACAGGAAGTCTTCGCTGCTGGACTTCCTGTTTCCATGGTTCTGGTTGACTGTGTGACAGGAGACCACGGGGTGGCTGTATTGTAGAGAGTCTATTTAACACACAAATGCAGAATAACGAAATGCTGCTCTCACGTTGGCTTGGTGTTCTTTCCCTGATGGAGACAATCTGCTGGAGGACGCGGTGTTTCCTCTAGAACAGACGTTACCTAAGCCTGAAGCATGGGCTTGTTTTTTCCTCATTCATTTCACTGTGGCAGATTCATAAGCCTAGTGGAAAACAGGCCTTAACAGTCTGGGCTCATGACGCAGCTTTTTCAAACACTCTGTTATATGTTCTCCAGCTGAATCTCATCAGTTTGTAAATTTCGCAAGTTTTTTGTGCAGTTGGAGGTTTACCGCACTGTGTACATCCTGAGTCATCTCATGATTCTTGTCTCACCCAGTGTTGGTAAATTGGTGACTTTTTAGACACCTTCAGAGACTTTATTTCAAAACAAAGTCTAGCGACAAATACATGACTTATTTAGCAGACGCCTTTCCAGCTCACAACACGTGTTTGGTTATATGACGTTAACTCACCACCAGTTTGTAAATCCAGAACACCATTTATTTCAACAACCAGTCTCTGATCATTCTTGTTCCCAAGCACCAACGACTGAGCACTATTACTCCCATTGATCATAACTGATTTCAACAACCACTCACTGATGACTATTTTCAAAGACAGATCCCTAATCACTGTTTACGATTGGTCCCAAACACCAATTCCTGCTTACTGTTGCTTGACATGACCAAACCTTGATCACTGTTCTCCACAATGACCAATCTATCACCACTGTTGTTCACCATGACCAAACCCCGATCGCTGTTGTTCCCAACAACCAATTCCTGATCAC